>ML391765.1:101811-140887 GCA_005239525.1 Nicotiana knightiana | reverse complement strand
GGGGGGGGGGGGTCGTTTAGATTAAATTAGGAAAGAATTAATTCGGGCTGTTGATAAAAAATGATCAACGGCCAAGATTCATCAAGACTAGGTTGGGTTTGGGTAGGATTTGGGTCTGGGTGTATTAGGCTAATTTAATTAGGCATTTGGGATGGTTATATAGGCTATCATTGAATTAGAATATGACCATTTGTTAAAGACCCAAGATAAATTAATTAAAATAATTTATAAAATAGTTATTAATTATAAAAAATAAATTCCATGCATAGAAATATTTTTAAAATGATTATTTAGTATTTAAAGTAAAAAAGACTAATTTCTGGTAAAAATAGTACAGAATTATATGCATGGGCTATAATTGCAAAGTTATCGCAATTATAGCCAAAAGGTGCCAAGTTGGCTATTTATGGAATAATTTTGAATTAATAGGACCATAAATAATAAATTAAATCAAGAAGTGTCTTTGAAATGGTTTGTGATGCAATTTTGTAATCATTTATTAGAAATCAAATGCTGGGCAAATTAATAAAAAAAACGTAGAGAAATTGTGGGAAAATACCAATTAATGCCAATGGATGACTTTGAAAGTATATATGCAATTTAAAATATTTTTTAGGAAAAATTGGGTATCAACACCTGTCCACAATGACCCATATCGCGTCGAACTTTTTCGAAGTCTGTGGGGGCCCACAACAAAATATATGGTAATACGCTCCCACTTCCACTCAGGAATCTTAAGTCTTTGAATCAAACCGCCAGGCCTCTGATGCTCGTACTTTACCTTCCGGCAATTCAAACACCGAGCTACATATGCAATTATATCCTTCTTCATTCTTCTCCACTAATAATGCTGCCTCAAATCCTGATACATCTTGGCGGCACCCGTATGAATGGAATACCGCAAAATATAGGCCTCCTCAAGAATCAACACATGAAGCCCATCCATATTTGGCACATAAATCTGACCCTGCATCCGCAACACCCTTTCATCTCTAATAGTAACTTGCTTGGCACCACCGTGTCGCATCGTGTCCTTAAGGACAAGAAAGTGGTGGTCATCATACTGACACTCTCTGATATGCTCATACAAAGAAGACCGAGAGACCGTACAAGCTAGAATGCGACGGGGCTTCGAAACATCTAACCTCACAAATTGATTGGTCCAGGCCTGAACATCTAATGCTAGTGGCCTCTTTCCAACTAGAATATACGCAAGGGTACCCAAACTCACAGCTTTCTACTCAAGGCATCGGCCACCACATTGGCCTTCCTGGGATGATACAAAATGGTGATATCATAGTCTTTCAACAGCTCCAACCACCTCTGCTGCCTCAAGTTGAGATCCTTTTGCTTGAACAAATATTGTAGACTCTGATGATCCATGAATACTTGACACGACACGCCATGCCACGCCATAGAGGTAATGCCTCCAAATCTTCAGTGCATGAACAATGGCTGCCAACAACAAGTCATGAACAGGGTAATTCTTCTCGCGAACCATCAATTGCCGCGACACGTATACAATCACCCTGCTATCCTGCATTAGTACTACACCGAGCCCAATGGTGATGCATCACAATACACCGTGTAGGATCCTGAACCTGTGGGTAATACCAATACCGGAGTTGTAGTCAAATCAGCCTTGAGCTTCTGAAAACTCAACTCATACTCATCTTACCACCTGAATGGAGCACCCTTCTAGGTCAATCTAGTCGATGGGTTGTTATGGATAAAAACCCCTCCACGAACCAAAAGTAATAACCCGCCAAACCTAGGAAACTCTGAATCTCTGTAGCTGAAGCAGGTCTAGGCCAGTTTTGAACCGCCTCAATATTCTTAGGATCCACTTTAATATCCTTGACCGATATAACAGGCCCCAAAAAGGCAACTGAATCCAATCAAAACTCACACTTTGAAAACTTGGCATATAACTTACTATCTCTCAAAGTATAAAGTACAACTCGAAGATGCTGCTCATGCTCCTCTTGACTGCAGGAGTAGATCAAGATATCATCATTGAATATGATCACAAAAGAATCCAAATAGGGCTTAAATACGTGGTTCATCAAGTCCATAAATGCTGCTAGAGCATTTGTCAAGCCAAATGACATCACTAGAAACTCATAATGCACATATCGAGTCCAGAAAGTTATCTTAGGGATATCCGATGCCCTAATCTTCAACTGACGATAGCCAGATCTCAAATCAATCTTCGAAAACACTTTGGCACTCTGAGGCTGATCAAATAAGTCATCAATCCTCGGCAACGGATACTTGTTATTGATAGTGACTATATTCAACTACCGATAGTCTATACACATCCTCATCGAACCATCCTTCTTCTTCACGAACAACACAGGTGCACCCCAAGGTGAGACACTAGGTCTAATGAATCCCTTATCAAGCAAATCTTGCAGCTGCTCCTTCAGTTTCTTCAACTCAGGCAGGGCCATATGGTTTGGTGGAATAGAAATCGGTTGAGTACCCAGAGCCAAATCAATATAGAAGACGATATGTAGGAAACACCTTAGCAAACTCACGCACAAGTGGTTCCAGATCCATGGAAGGAATATTTGCACTAGAATCATGAATATAGGCTAAATATGCTAGAAATTCCTTCTTGACCATGCGTTGAGCCTTCATATAAGAAATTACCTTACTGGTAGAGTTCCCAGCAGTCCCTTCCACTCTAACTGAGGCAACCTCGACATAGCTAAGGTAAACCGTTTTGGCGTGACAATTCAATATAGCATGATAAGGTGACACCCAATACATGCCCAAATAACATCAAAGTCCACCATATCAAGTAGTAGGAGATCTAGACTAATCTCAAGACTACCGATAGAAACAAACACACGAGCGATAAATACGGTCAACAATAATAGAATCTCCCACAGGCGTGGACACATACATAGGGGCACTCAAAGAATCACAAGGCAAAACCAGATATGAAGCAAAATAGGATGACATGTAGGAATAAGTAGAGCCGGATCAAATAGAACTGAAGCATCTATATGGAAAACTAGAAACAATACCTGTGATAACAACGTCTGTTGACTCGGCCTCTTGTCTAGCTAGGAATGCATAAAAATGTGGTTGGGCTTCACCACCCTGACCTCCACCTCTCGGACAACCTCTAGCTGGCTGGCCTCAACCTCTAATGGCTTAACCTCCACCTTTGGTAGCTTGACCCCTCCTTTAGCTGGCTGAGTGGGCAGTGAAGCAACCGTTGGCGGAACCATGGCACGAGAACTCTGTTGTGGCATGCTGGTCAACAATTTAGGGAAGTACCTCTTGATGTGACCTGTACCCCCAAACTAAAAATACCCTTTTTCCTATTGTGGCTGTTGAAGCTGAAACTAACCCGAACAGGCTAGATAACCACAATGGTAGCTCTGGATCGGAGGAGCACTAATAGGAGCTAATGGTGCACTGTAGGCTAGCTTCCCAGGATGAGACATATAAGGACCACGACTACCCGAAGCACCATGGGATGCCTGAAGTACTGACTGGAACGGACTGGGAGGATGGACTCTACCAAAAGTACCCTTACCTTCAGATGAGGCGCCACTGGAACCTCCAAAATAACGAGGTCTCTTATATAATACCGCCCCCCTCTCCTGACCACGAACCATCTTGATCCGTCTAGCAATCTCTACGGCCCTCTGTAAAGAAATATCATCTCTAGTCTCCTTGACCATCTGTAGCCTAATATTGAAAGTGAGTCCATCAATGGATATCATCACTCTATCCTTCTCAGTAGGGAGCAAAACAATGGCATGGCGAGTTAGGTACACAAATTGGTCTCATAAAAAGTGATGGTCATGCCACCCTGCTGAAAGCGCTCAAACTGCTTGCGATACTCCTCTCTTAGAGTGAAAGAAATGAACTTCGCTAGAAATAGTTGTGAAAACTGATCTCGGGGAAGGTGAACCAGCTGGTCTGGTTAACATATAATCTCTCCACCATCTCTTGGCAGAACCAGTCATCTGGAATACTGCAAAGTCGACCCCACTAGTCTCACCAATACCTATGTTCTGCAACACCTCGTGAAAACGGTCCAAGTAATCATGTGGCTCCTCAGAAGGTGCACCACTGAAATGAACAGGAAAGATCTTGGTAAAATTATCAAACCTCATCAAGGCCTCAGAATACATAGAGGCATATCCCCTGCATGTGCCGACAACTGGTTGAACTACCCCAATTGGCTGGGCTGCTAGATTCTGATGTAGAGGAGCCATCTGCTCCAGATTGTGAGTAGCGAGAGCCTATGCTCCTCCCTCATCCTAAGAGATGGTTGGTACCATCAGAAATGCACCAGTCTGGGACATACTCTTCATAAGTCCCGCCAAGCATACTAGAGCGTCCTGAAGCACTAAAGTGGCTATGAATCCCTCCGGGACCTGAGCTGGTCCGACGAGTATGGTTTGAGCTGGAATCTCCCCCTCATGATAAATCTGAGGCTCCACTACGGGTGCTACTGCTTGAGCTCTAGGCCGAGCTCTGCCTCAGCCTCAGCCTCTGGCTCGACCTCAGCCTCGGCCTCTGCCCCTGTAATAGCTATAACAGAGGCTCCGGCCCCTGCCCAGCTATAGATGTTGTGCTCATTCTCACCATCTGCGAGACAACAAGAATGGAATGATTCAATCACCAATGATAGAATAAAATCACATGATATAGAAAGAAGGAAGTGTAACTTTTTCCTAAACTTCATAGCCTCTATAATATAAGTACAGGCGTTTCTGTACAAATTCTCCAGACTCTACTAAGCTTGCTAATGAATCGTGAGATATAAGCAACCTAATGCTCTAACACCAACTTGTCACGACCCGATATTCTTATCCTTGGGACTGTGATGGCGCCTAACATTTCACTTGCTAGCCAAACTAACGTTAGATATAATTATTAACCATTTTTAACAATTCAAATAAATTTACCACAATAAAACTAGATAATCTAAAATAAGGTGATAAACTAATAAACTACGTAATACAATCCCAGAACTGTTGTCATGAATACATGAGCATCTAGAGTACTACAAATAATAGTCTGAATAAAAACACAACTTTCTGAATCATAATAAACAGCTAAGATGGTATAGAAGGGGACTTCATGGTTGCGAACATCGTGCAGCTATACATCAAGTCTCCACCAGTAGCTAGATCTAGGCGACCTTACTGAATGTTGTCGGGACCAATTTCAGAATCCGCACAGGAAGTTTAGAGTATAGTATGAGTACAACCGACCTTATGTACTCTGTAAGTTTCGAGCCTAACCTCGACGAAGTAGTGACAAGGAATTAGTGGGCCACTTACAATAACTTGTACGCAGTAATATAAATAATAATAACAGGGAAAGTAAAGCAGTTAATTTATGAAAATGAACTCAAACCTCACCGTCAGAAAGCCCAGAATAACAAACCTCGTAATCTCATATAACAATGCTGAAACTAACATAACAATGACAACAAGTACAACACACAATCCGTTGCGGTGTGCAGCCCGATCCCACCATAATATTCTTTATCAGTATCAAGTACCACATATACAATCCATTGCGGCGCGCAACCCAATCCCACCATATCATTATTTATCAATATCAAAATCATCATGTATTCCACCATAGCATCATTTATCAATATCAAGTATCACATATACAATCCGCTGCGGTGCACAACCCGCTCCCACCATATCATCACTTATCAATATCATAATCCTCCCTTGTTCTACCATAACATCATTTATCATTTAATTCCCGTTGCAGCGTGCAACTCGATCCACAAATAATTTTCTGGTGCGAAATAAAATTCATAGAATATATATGAGTAATTCAAATAAGCATAAACAATTCAATAACTTAATTTACAATAATTTCTACATCAAAAGGGCAAAAGTACAAGGCAATAAGAGACCATATAATTATCAAAGAATCTTTAAGAATTCAAAGTTTCTACTTTACAAGTTCATCCTAGCAAACTCAGCAACTCACGCAATGAAATTACATTATAGAATGCAGAAAATATTACAAAAATAATAGGACAAGTCAAGCATGTGACAATTAAAGTGGCCAAGTAAGCAAATAAAAAGCACGTAGCAAATAAGCAAGGAGTCATGGAAGGGAAGAAAAATTTAATACAAGAATAATTAAATGACAAATATAAATCCTGGCTTAGAAGTCAAATAAAGCGCATAATAATTAAGGCAATAATATAAATCATGAACTAACAAGAAACATGGAAACAAATATCTTAACAGCGTATATACACTCATCACCTCGCATATACTCCATTTTTCTCATATAATCCACATAGCATATAATTCAAAAATTCTTAATTCCCTCAAGTCAATGTTAGATCCAACACTAACCTCACTCCGCAACCAAATCAAAGCTCAACCGAGACTTTTTCTCTAAAATTTTCCTCCAAATTAATCGAATCTAACAAAATATAGTTCAAACAATTCAAAATAAGCTTTAGAGACCACATCACGAGTGAAAAAGATTAGATCTTTAATGATTTTGGAAAAAGTCAACAAAAGTCAACCCGGGCTCGCTTGGTCAAAACCCGAGATTCGGACCAAAATTCGATTACCCATTCACTTTTGAGCCCGGTTATGTAATTTATTTCGGAATCTGGCCTCAATTCGAGGTCTAAATCTCAATTTTACAAAAATTCTCAATTCTACCAAAATCCCTAATCTCTTTCATGGAAATCCTAAATTTGATGTTGAAATCTCATGAAATGTAATAGGTAATTTGAAAGGAAATGGATTAAAGTCATTTACCAGTAAATTTGGGAAGAAAAGCCTCTTAGAAAATCCCATCTAGAGTATTGGGGTTGAAAATGGTAAGAAATGAGCTAAGTTCCATTTTTCCCTCTTTAACCCAGTTGCAGATGTTGCAATAGCGAAGTCATGTTCGCAATTGCAAAGATGGCAAATACGAGACAAGGGTTGCAAATGCGAACACTGGCTCAGATCCACAGAAGTCACAAATACGACATTTTACACGCAAATGTGAACTCCCAACCTTAGCTAATGCGGACCATTCCTTCGCAAATGCGAAGACAACTCATGGACATACTGACTTGCAAACGCGACTCTGAGATTGCAAATGCGAATATACTCCTCGCAAATGAGAGGCTACCCAGTCCAAACCATGCTCGCAAATGCGAACACTTGTTCTCAAAAGCGAGGCTCGCAATTGGCGAGCCAGACCTCGCAAATGCGAGATCTACAGCAGAACACCAGCAACAGAAGTGCGCCAGCTATTCCACCCTCAACCAAACTCATCTGAAACTCACCCGAGCCATTCGGGATCCAAAGTAAACATGAACACAAGTATAATAACATTATATGAACTCGCTTGCGCGGTCAAAACGCCAAAATAATATCAGAACCACGAATCTGGCATCAAAATATATAAAATTTTCGATGACATTTACAAACTTTCAAATTATAACTTAGCGTCCAAATCATGTCAAATCAACTCTGTTTTGTACCAATTTTGCAAACTAATCATAAATAGTGAAATGAACCTATACTAAGTTCCGAAATCGAAATCCGAACCCAGTAGCAATAAAGTCAACATACGGTCAAAATTCAGAATTCTTTTAACCTTCAAATTACTAGTTTTCAACAAATCACGTTAAATCAAGTTAGGGATTCATGAATTCAATTCTGGGCATATGCCCAAGTTTCAAATCACAAAACGGACTCACCGGGACCATCAAAATATTGATACGAGTCCGTTTACACAAAAATATTGACCGTAATCAACTCAAATTATTTTTTCACATAAAAAATTTCTAAAAAAAGATATGGAATACACTCGCAAATTGAAAATCACTAAAACGAAGCTAACCGAGGTCTCAGAATACAACAATAGAGGCTAAATCTCAAAATAATGTATCGGGTCGTCACAGTTTCTTCTATCTAGTATTGACATTAGAGAGAGAAATTTATGTTTTCTCATGCACGCAATTGCTTGACAGCACAGATATATCATTCTTTAACTTTATGTATAAATAGTGAAAGAATAAAATATTAAGCTAACAATTAAAAGTCAATTTTGTTGCAACGATATTATATTAATTCTGCAAAACTAGTATAATGAACATAATTACAAATCGGTATCAAATTTGAACGTCCCAATACTGATGTTTAATTAATTTGAATTACTAAATTCATAGAAAAATGAATTTATATAACTATCAAAATAATTACGGGGACTAATACTATAATACATGGGATAGTTTTATACAAAACGTGTCCAATAGTTATCATATTGATTTAAAAATGAGATATAGAATATCAAGTTATCACTGAGCACATTATTGTGAAACGTGATTACCTGAACATCAAAAATATTAATAATTTCACTAATGGGTCAAGCTGGACGGGTTAAGCTATAGCCTATTGTTCAGCATATTTTGATCCAACTCATCTAAGCCCAAGTAAAGTTTAAGTTAGATTGAGCAAGACTCATTTATTAATTAAACCTATTTTCAACCTACTGCAGTAAATTGGATTAGGCCCTATGCCTACATATCATAATGGAAGACAAAGAACTCTGTCGAATAAGAATTTTTAGCAATTACATCAATTCATTTAAAAAGCATTAAAATTATCACCGTGCAATTGCAATAAATTATTCCAAAGTGAGAAAGAAAAATATCCTATAAAAGAATAAAGTGAAAAGTACAACAAACTAGGAAAAAAAGAATGAAGAATCCCAATTCTAACCCTTTTCTCTGTCAAATCGTATCATTTCTATTCTATCAAACAGAAGCTTCAATCCTAGGCTGAAAAGAGAAAGCACAACTGAATTTCCTGTTATAGCCATCAACACTACAAGCAGGCAATTCAGTCCACTCATTTCCAACCAAGTTGCACAAGAAATACCTACAACTCTCATCAGCAGCATTAGAAATACACAGAAACATCTTTTCACCATCTCCTCCAGTGCAGTTGATATCCACTTTCTTCCCATAAAATTCATGCGAAATTGCAGCTGGCATTGCCAAAACCTGATTCCAAACCCAACTCTTCTCGTCAAATTTCCATACTCTCAGACTTGCAGTTTCCAAGAATTCCGAGAGCACAACCACAAGCAACTCTCCTCCACATTCAACTAAGTCAATCGAGTACTCATGACTAAGAGGAAGTAATCTTGGGTACTCAAAATAATCCCTTTCAGCAAAATTGCAAACCACAACTTTGCCATTGGAGTTCAAGAAATAAAGAATCTCTTGGCCAGTACAACCATTCTTGGTGATTATTGAGGAGTATTGTTTACATGGGTTTTTTTGTATTTCAGTTGCTACTACATTGCCGCATTTACCCAAGAAATACAGCATTCGACCATCGTCGTCTTCTTCTTCATCAGTACTGTAGGATTCAGCTGCAGCGCAGCTAAAAGATTTTCTACTCAGAACTGCAGATTCTTCCCAGAAATTCGACATGGAATTATATACTCTGAAAGAAAGATTTGGACTTTCTCCAAAAACCAAGTAAAGTTTATATGATTCTTGACTGGAAATCATTCCTATAGCACAAAGGGTATTGCAATAATCCACAAAAGGGATCTTGCGACAAGAGGAATTAACAGGGTTGAAAATGAGGAATTCATTCTTTTCACTATTAAGGAAACAGAGAAGTCCACCAGATGCAGCAACAGGGAGGAAATTAGAATCATTTTTCTGATTTTCATCAAGAAAATTAGATGGGTGACTGAGTAATTTCTTCCAATTCATTTCAGAGGAATCATACACAAAAGGAGATGATAGTGAAGAAGAATCAACCATGTAAAACCAAGGGTCTCTGGGTGTGATTTGAGAGCAAGCTATATGGAAAGCAGGGGAAGTAGCAGCTGATTTCCACCTTTTGCTAACTGAAGTTAAGCGGAGAAAAGCAGAAGTTGGTAGCCAAGAAAGAACCTTCTCAAGAAGATCTTGATTAAGCTCATCAAGTGGAAAAACAAAACCATCTCCATCTTCTTCAGATGATTTCCTCTTCAGATTTCTTCTAAAGGCCATAAGAAAAGAAGGAAGAGAAATGGAATTGGGAAGAATGAATAACTTAGTTGGTATATATAGAGAGAGAGAAGCTCAAGTAGTAGTAGTTTTATATTGTTGGCATTTGACATGGGGGTTGGACTTGAAATGGGAAAAGATATAAAGGGTTGTAAAAGAAAAAGAGAAAAAGAAAAGAAAAGGGGAGAGGTTGAGGGTGTAGGGAAGCTTCGTAAAGGATCTCTTTTTTGTATTTTATTTGCGTTGACAATTGAGTAAAGGAAAAGAGAGTGGGACTTTTTAGTGTTGAAGATTGACAAAAGGAGCAGCCTGCCTGGGAATTGTTTGTGTTGCATATTGACAAAGAGCATCCCATCCAAGGGTTGGTTTCCCTGTTTCTTACACATTAGGTGGCTATTATCCATCGATTAATTAAAATTTGCGACGCGTTTTATTGGGTAACTTAATATCCTGCCTGTGACAAGGTCACGAGAGGACTGAGGTGACTCGTGTTGGAGTCATAGTCGAACATGACGCTTGCTTGGTGGGCTTGATTAAGAAATAAAGTTATAACCTTACTATTAACTATAACTTCTTGCATAATAATAAGGGAAACTATCAGTTATGCTCATTTATAAGTAGTTCATTACAAAAATTAGTCAATTCATAAAATATTAGTAATATTAATCAAATATTAGTAATATTAGCCAATTAGCTATTTGTAGCAAAAAAATGCCAAATTTTTCCTTTTTTTTGAGTGGGTGTTATTAGAATAGATTTGGTACATCTTAAGGAGCTCGAATCTCAGTTTTGGGATGATTTGATGAAGTTTTGAGGTGGTTTGAACTGAAAATTCGAAGTAAAAACTGAACATGAAAAAAAGTGATAAGCGTATCACACTGTGTATCATTTGTATATTATATATGTATCATATTTGTATCACATGTATATCCATGTATACATGTATGTGAGATACATGCATGATACATGTTTGACATATGTGGCGCAAAAGAATTTTTTGAACTCGATTGAATTATGAATTTGATACAAAACCAGTCCAAATCACCTCCAATCTTCCTCAAATTTTATATATTGACTTATCTATATGTTTTCAATGAATTTCAACTATACCCATTGAAAAAGTTCTTTTTTTGCTTAGATTTTTAATATTGTATTTTTTTGTTGTATTTTATCACCTTATTTGCTAACTCATCCATAAAATTTCCTTTCCGTCTTGCATCTAATGTTGCTAATCCGTTTAAAAATACGGAAGGTGATTTTTGCATGTGATTTTTTGAGAGAAAGAACCTTATTTATTTGATTTTTCGATTTTTATATGTACTTGGCTAGTTTTGATAAGTCTATAACTAATTGCTAAAGGTTAATAAGCTAAAACTTATTTGGGACATTTGTTTAAGTTTCCCTAATAATAAGCGTGTGATCCTAACACGTTTATTTATTCATAGAATTCGACCCGAGATATCCATTCCTGACAAGTAGAATAAGCACTTAACGATAAGGTAAATATTTGAAATTTTCTTTTTAGGATTATTTTGTAGACAAAACAAATTGAGAAGTGAGATAGTGTTGGATGTTCAAGAATCTGGTAACGACTAATTTCTGATTTTGTGTTAAATAAAACTAGCTTTAAGTTTATTTCCGTCATAAATATTATTCAAAGATAAGGATTTTGGGACTGCTGTTTCTGTAGAACTCCTCTTTCAACATCTTGATCCATTTGAAGTTTAATTAGACTTATAACATTTCATGATAAAAAAAAAGCTCTGATGAATTAAATTGTGTACAGTCCTTGTATATTTGTCCTAGTCCGATTAAGACCAGCGTAGAACTGTGCAGCTTTTGTCTGTTTTCTTTATAATGGAATAGTGAAATTTGACCTTTATTTAAGAGTCCGATGCAGTTGAGAAAGTAGGTTTTACAAGAGAGAATTAACATAAAAAATAAAAGCACATGGACACATAGTAAAAGAGGGGAGAAAAAGGAAGAGTAAAATTGTTTAATAATATGTCACGAGTGGGATAAAGAAGAAAAAAGCAGAAAAGCAAAGAGTGGTAGCTAATGGTAATAGGGCCCACCATTGAAGAGAACCCAAACCAAACGAGGAAAAGGATAAGTTAGTCCAATTAATATTACTATTATCTCGTACCGTTAACAACGCGCCGCTGTCTTTCTGACTTCTCATGGAAAAACAACACCGCTAAAGATGAAGCGCTGACTTGGCGGTGGCTGGGGAATTGTTGTTTTGGGGGGTGGGGGTGGGTTTATTGTCAAAAAATAAATTCCACTGGATAAATCCAAGTATAAATTTGTTAATATCTCTGATATATACTTTTTTTTACATATTTTAAACTATATCTAAAATATTTAATGTCATAAGTTTCAAAAGTCTTATAGTCACATAAATATTATGATATATTTTAGAACATAAGTTACAAAAGTTTTCTATCTTTTTCTTAAACTCTATACTAATTCAAGACTTTGTCACATAAATTGAAACTGAAAAAATAATATTTAGAAGATGTATCATAAAATTATAGTGAAAGAAAGATAGTTTAAGTGTAATAGAAATTGTAAAGAGAAGTTCAAGTAATCCAAGCACAACATAATTTAGGCGTAAAGGGCGGCAGGTGTACTAAGCTCTCGCTATACACGGAGTTCGGAAAAAAGATCGGACCATAAAGGTCTATAGTACGCAATCTTACTCTGCATTTTTTTAAAATATTATTTTTACGGTTCGAACCGTGACCTTCTAGTCACGTAGCAACAGTTTTACCAGACTCCCTTCAAAATTGCAAATTGCTCCCCTTTAGGTGTAAAAGTTTTAAACTCTTTATGTATTTATTATCTGCTCCGCCTTTTGGCCCAATTGAGATAGAGGGATGGTATGGAGTAAGGACAATCAAAACCATAGTGAGCACAGAAAAGATTATTGCGACCTCATAGGCGCAGTCTTTAATTTTATTAGCTTTGACTAAAGAAAAAGAAACAGGAAAATATTATGGAAAAATATGGAAAAAACAATATAAGAAGAAAAGAACTAAAGCCAAACCTAACATTTCTCAATTCCAAGGAAAGCAACTCCTTGCCTGCGGTTGAGGAATCTATGCCTCGTGTTCAAGTACTTTTTAATGTGTACTTTGGTAGTTGTCTTATGGTTTTGTCCATTCTGCTTTAAAGTCAAATGCTTAGACAATAGAATCCAAAGCTAAACAAGAATTTCTTTTTCAATTTCTCCTTTTATGTGGATTTATTTATTTGCTTTTGTTGGTTATAATTGACTTTGGATGCTCGAGGCTGAAGATAAACAATAATATTACTAATTGAATATGAATAAAGCCGTTAATTACGATATCTTTTTTCTTTTTACTCCAAAAGGTTTTTTTTTATAGTGTGTTATATACTGTGTTGCTTTTACTTCGGTCCATTTTGGCTGAGTTTTAATTAAGAACTTTATTAATAATTGGCTTGATGGACCTGTTGCCTAATTATTTCAACTTTAGCTATTTGATCAGGTATCATATTCCGTTGACAGTTTCTTTTCTCTATTTAAGAATCCAAAATTTCAGAAGAATTTGAGATATATCACTAACCATTGAAAACCCATTGATCATAGTTTCTTAAAAGGTTACAGCAATTTGAAACAACGTGAATACAAGTGAGTGTATGCTAGAATAATGGTGAAAAATTAAAAACTGCCGCACATTCATTAATGAAATTTTTACCCACGTGTACAACATTAGAAACTTATTTACCTTCACTTTTTAGATTTTAGCTTAATTACAAGTTAATATACTATACAATTATTACAAATTAGTATTACTGAATATCCCTTTATATTAGAAATTGAGTAGGGATTTCCTTCTTCGCTATCTCTCTTTGATTTCTCTCTCCCTCACTCTCTCTCTCTCATTCTCTATCAGTATTCTTATATTAATAATATCTTCATGTGCACTAACTGAAGAAATGATACTAATGTTAAGTGAAAAAGAGAGAAGATTAGTACTTAGCAAAGTCCATGCTTCAGATCCTTTGAAAACGAGAAAGTAAATAAGAAAGAAATTAAAATCCGATGAGAAGAATCATTTTAGTGATCGTTCTTTTAGTGTTTTTGAATCAATAAACAAAATAGTATTAATTAGAAGCGACTAGATTGAATTGAAAACTATGTTAATCCGTTAAAAACTCCATTGACAGCCATTAAAAAGCTTCGAAATTTGAAGTCGAAAATAAGATTTTACAAAATTAATTTTTGTTTGGATTGGATGTTGTTGCGAATGATTGGGAATATCCGTTGGAGTTTATATCTCAATTTTAAGACAATTTGGGGAAGATTCGAGGTGGTTTTGGTTGAAATTTCAGTTTGAAACTCGAAAAAGAAGACATAAATAAATTGTATATATTTTGTATGTCGAGTGTAGAAATGATATGCAGTTTACCCAAAAAATGGATAACAATTGAATCTATACGTGATTTTAAGGGCACGAGATTTTACTTGGCACAAACTGAGAAAATATGTAAATTGATATTGAAATTGACTGTAAAGAGAAACTAAAGCAACCAAATGAGATGTATAACTTTGGTCCTCGAGCTAGATTACCCTCGAACCAAATGAATATTCTATTGAGCTATGAAAAAAGTAACAGAGTATTGAATGCTAAAGAGAAATATAGTATATTGCTTTGTTTTACGTGAATATGATGATTTTACAAATGATCAGGCCCCCTTTATATAGTAGGGGAGTCCTACTTTTGTTACAATTCTAAATACAATAAGAAATCTCATGATTGGCTAATTAATCGGCCTCATCTTGATATGTACCGAGATTTTCGCTGTGATCCTCTCTCGATTACGTATATTTCGGCTTACCATTACTTGACTAGATAAACTTCCACCAGTCTTGCTTGATCTCTATTTTGCTTGGTCTCGATCTTGGCTGATCTCGACCTCGATCAGTTTTTGGGTCACGGGCTCAGTAATCTAACTCCGCACTATGGCTCGATATAACATGAGGCTAACCTTGACCTATCATGTTCCGACCTCAATTAGTCATAAAAGTGCATGCCCGTTCTGACCGTATACAGATAGTCCTCTCGTTTCTCAGAAAGAAGGTGATGAGAAACAATATGAATTTTTGAACTCCGTCTCGATGTGTAATGACGTCAGTGACGAGCCCGATCATGACGTAAGTGACTAAACGTCCCGTCGGTCCAGTTACCAAGGCATTAAATGCATGTCAGTTGCTGGTCGGCCACTACTAGTACTGAACCGTCGCCTCCAACCTATAAGAGCCCTAACCCTTTCTCATTCAAACTTTTACACTTAACGCTTTTCTTGCTCTTGATTTTCCTTCAAAAAATCCCTTTAATTCATAATTTTCATAACCAAATTTCTTCAACTCTAATCAACCACATATCATCCTAACTCTTTTTTATCTTGTTCATTAATGGCTAAAACTTTTAAAAGCGCGCTGCAAAAGGAGGTTGTTTCTTCATCATGGCCCAACCGGCGATGAAGCTGCGGTGGAGCCCCACCCTGAGGAATTTTTCCCGACCGGATACCCAACTGTTACTGACTTCAAAATCGAGAAGACCCCCTCAGTGCAGGACCCATACGAACTGGTCAGCCATCCTCAAAAAGATCAAATATGAGTGTAATTGGGTGAACAAGGATGTGGTAGTTCCTTCTCTTGAGGAATCAATAAACACTCTCGTAGAGGGGTATCTAAGTGTTTATGCTTACCCCTTCACGTTTAGTCCCTTATACCCCATCACTGTCACTTTCCGTAAAAGATACGACATCACCCTAGGCCAAATCCATCCTTCATTTTGGAGAATAGTCATTCTCCTTCGTTTCTTCACAAGCAAAATCGAAGGATGTTAAAAGTAGGGACTTTGACCGCTTATTTGCTCTCTTTTACTTGCGTTTTAGCTAAAAAATGCTTAAAGGTATTCCCGAGAACTAATGAAATGTGCTTTGTTGCAGGAATATTGAGAAACGAGCCAAAGAAGTGAAAATCAACTCAAAAAGGAGTCAAAATTGGACAAGGACCAAAATAATGCAAAACCTCCTACAGTGCGGACCGCACAATATTGTGTGCAGCCGCAAACAATGAAGTTCCACTATTGCATTTCTTCAGAGAAAGCGGATCGCACAATTATTGTGCGACCGCAGAAGAAGAGATTCAGAGAGTTTGAGTTTAGGTCATATGAAGACATGCGTTCCGCACGATTATTGTGTGGTTGTAGGAGCCAAAGTGCGGCCACGCTCACAAATGTACGGTCCGCAGAAGAAGGTCCAGCCCCTGTCCAATCTCAAGTATGCAGCCGCACTCAGAAATGTACGATCCGCACAAATATATAAAGTTTCCCACTTTTATGCGACCGCAGAAAGTCTAATTGGCCAGTCAATCTCAACATGCAGACCGCACACACAATTATGCGGTCGCACAACCTCCTCATGGGTATTTTTCAGCTTAGTATAAATAGAACTTTTTGTCATTTTTAGGTTAAGTTGGATCTGTTAGAGCAACTGAGCCATTTTTCTTTACTGTATTGAGTAATATTATATTAGATTAGCTTCTAAACATTAGATTTTCTTTCCATAATCAATTATTATGCATTCTATCTTAATTTCTTCTTTTATTTCTTCATTTTCTATGAGTAGCTAAACCCTTAGCTAGGGTTGTAACCCAACCCTAGTGTGGGTACTTAATGGGTTATTGATTTAGGGATTATTTATGATTGGGTATATGATGTTTAGCCATGTTCTTGCTTGAATTCTAGAATTAATAGTTTCAAACATTGATTCATGCCTATTTGACTTAGTCTCTACTTGAGAAAGAGAGACTAAGTCTAGGAAAACTTGGCTAACTAGAAATTAGGGTGAACTCAAGAAATTGATAGCCTCACTTAAAGGGTCGAACCTAGAGATAGTAAGACCCGATTAGAGCATTTATCACTTGCTTTGTGAAATACCCATTTGGACTTGAGAAAGACAAATCAGGAAAAATCACTCAAACTACCAAGAGGTATAAAGTGAGTAATTATGTGCGACTGCTATATTGTATCCCGATTAACCAAAGATGCCCTAAAACTCTAAATATGTTAGGTAACCAACTAGACGAAAGTCACAACCCTAGATCTTTTATCATTTGAAAAGCAACAATTACCAAAAATTTATCTCCTAGTTTTACAATTGCAATCAATAGCTTAAAGTAGAAGTAGAAACAACAATCAAGAACGTGGAAGTGTAATTTAGGGCATATCATACATTCACACTAGGTGTATACCTAATCCAATTTCTAATTCCCCAAGGATTCGAACCCGAGTTGCGTTGGATTTTTATTATTTCTTTGACCGTCTCATTACCTATATTTGTGGTGTGAGTTTGGGCGAGATCAATTTTTGGCGCTGTTGCCGGGGAATTAAACGGATTTAGCTATATATCTAGGTTTTTGTGTGATTTGTCTTCTTTTCCTTCCGAGTCACCAATTTTGTTTTTGAATTGCTTATAGGTACGAGAATGGCTCTCACCAATGAGCCCATCGGAAATTTTCCATTAGGGGATGAAGTGGACGATGATCAAGGAGATGAGGTTCATCCCGAACCTCAAGCAAAATAGGTGAGGTCGACCGCCTCATGATAATATTTGCGTCCCTCTCCCACCTCCACCAAGAGTAGTAGCACACCGGGTGCTGCCTAATGAGGGTTATGATAGTGCTATAGTCCCGTCCCGTATTAGAGCGGGCAACTTCTAAATCACCAACATGATGCTTACACTACTTGAGCAACGGGGATTCTTCACCGAGGCTCCAAGCAAGAATGCTTACAAGTATCTCAAGGGGTTCGTCGATACTTGTTGTTGATACCCAATTTTTTCCTATATTATTTTCAAAATGCATATATACTTTCAAAACAATGCATGAGCATCAATCAATATTTTTTTCATAATTTTCTGTAATTTTAAAAGATTTTTAATTAATTTATCCCAATATTTATTATCAAAATAATTATTAGTTGCATCACAAATGATTTTATAATAATTTTATCATACTAAGCTTTAATTATTTTATGAATAATAATATTTACATCTTTAGGTTATAATTGCAATGACTTTGCAATAATAGCCAATGTGTGTATAATTACTTTATTTTACACGAAAATGACCTTTTATATTTTTATAATATTAAGTAATTTTTTTAAATCATTTTCATGCATAAATAGCATTTTTATCATTTATTAACTATTTTTATAAATTATTTTTATTGAATTAAATGGGTATTTAACATATAACCTCTTTTCTTTTAATTTTTGGACTCTTGCCCAACAACTACCCAACCAAATTATCAACCCAATACCCAATTATTATAACCCGCCCAACCCAGATTCGATCCTGGTCGTTGATCTCAGAAGATCAACGGTCCAGGACAAACTTGCCTTTTTTAATTACCCAAACGATCTAAACCCTACCCCATTTTCACAAATCCGCCGCTCTTTCACCCCTCCCTCTTCTCTATTCTCTCTCACCCCCCCCCTAACTCTATCCCGCCGTCACTGAAACCCCCTCGATTCATGGGTTTTTTCCTCAATTTCAGGCCTTATCCGGCCTCATTTCTCTACTGGTGTTGTGATTCTCATGCTACTTGATGGATTCTCAAAAGATTCGAACCAGACTTTGTTCAAAATCTCTCTTTTCTCGACCAATTCATCTGTATTCACTTCGATGTATGTGAGTAATACTATTTCCATGTTTTTACGGTTTCAAATCTCTAGTTCAAACCAGATTTGACTCACTCCTGTCTATCAGTTCAAATCTCTTTAGATCTGAAGTGATTTGAGTTTGTTTGGTATTTTTCCTTTAAGATTATTCTGTTTTACTATTATTGTCAACCGATTTCACTTTTCCCTAAAGTTAAGGTTTTGATTTCTAATAGGGTTACTGCAAAAATGTTTTAAACGTTTAAGTATTTTTCAACTCTGGTTCTCTTCTTTGCTTTTTCAACCGATTTTACTTGAGTTTCATCTCTATGTCTTTATGCCTTAGGGTTTTCAATTATTCTACTATTTGTTATAATGTTTCGCCCGTTTACCTTAGCCTTGTCAATTAAAATGATTAATTGATTTACTTACCTAATTAGGGTTTTGAAATTGTGTTTTCCTTAATACTGATGTTTCCTTATTAGATTCTTTCCTCATGTGTGATTAATAATTGGTACTACTTTCCTTATTTTCTGTACTGGCTTGATTTATGTGATTTGATTATTAGAACTGACCTATAATTGATCTCTGGACTTACTACTTACCTTATTTAACCTTAATCTTGTCTGCTGATTTATTCCGTGAAAGACTCTCCTTGATTTAAGTGATACTTCCGTGATTTTGTCAACCCTTATTGACGGATTAACTGATCTCTATACCTTATTGGTATGTAAATCGAATTCATATCTTATTTGGTTTTACTCTACTATATGCTATAAAAACTTTTCATTGTTCTGATTTCAAAGAGGCTTACACACTTACACTTACACGAACACCTACCTACACACACAGAGGCACTTCATAATTTCTTTACTGAACAATTCTTACAATTCAAACTTCTCAAAGCTATTTGTTCTCTCATAAGCTTGAGTTCTTTCTATCATTCTGATTTGCTGCAATGTTTAGCCGACTGGAAGCCAAGGCTAAACTCTCTGGATCCAAACTGCCATTATATTCATGTTTACTTTCTTCCTAACTGGTATGCCTTAACTCATGTTATCTTGTTCTATTCTATATATTTATGTGATTAGTTTATTTCAAACCTCAACATGCTTCTGTTTGATACGTGATTCATGTCTATTCCTTTCTCAACTGCTATGTCTTAGTTCTTGTTATCTTGTTCTGTTCCATGTGCTTATATGATTAGTTCATTTCAACCCCAGCATGCTTCTGTGTGATCTATGAATCTTGTTTACTTCTTTCTCAACTGGCATGCTTTAGGTTCTGTTATCCTATTCCTGTTCTATGTGTTTTTATTTCCAACCTCAACATGCTTCTATTAGGACATGCCTATATCATCCCACCTAGTGATAATTAATAAACTAAATCATCTTCAGCAATGTGAAACCTTGTTTGATTCAGTTGTATGTACCCTATTCTGAACATGTTTAGATATTGCAAGCATGTGTGGTCAATTCTATCTGTTAATCCTTGCTCATGTGACTACTTTAAGTACTGGTCTGAGTATCTAGTTTGAATAAATACCAATTTGTTTGAACCATATGCTAAATTTGGACTCTGTTTGTGCTAGGTGATGTTCTGTTAGCAGTCTTGTAAATTGAATATGTTTGCTCCTAAGAAATAAAACTGTTTTTCTAAAGCTGTTCTCTCCCCTTATATACTATTTTCGAAACTTTTACTCTTAGTCATCTAGGTTCCTACCACCCCCAGTGTGGGCACTACCTAGGTTCCTTGAGACTCCTCCGAACTCTGACACATTGGGGCTGGTCTTTCAATCTTTTACAAACTGTTGTTCTGTGTAAGGTTCTGGTGTGAGCATTGCCCGGGGTCCCTGAGGCCCTTGGGAACTTTGACATACCAGAAGCCCAACTTTGTGTATCATGGATGGACCACCGGTTACTTCAGACTTGCTTTGCTTAAAGTCCTGGTTTCCAGGTTAATATTAGGCCTGCTAAGTCTCCCTATAGTGTAAAGATTCTTTATATGTAATTTATTCATCATTGGGCTGTAATAATGTAATAGTTTATGTAATAGACAGATATGGGGTTATTAGTAAAATCTGGGGGGAGGGGGGGTTCTATATATCTTTGTGCAAGCTCGGGTAGAAATCCTTCCTATAGATCCATTGTGGTGATTCCTTATGTGCATATTACTGTTCATTTAGTGATCCTGCCTATAGGATTTCCTTCTGACTGTTTGTGACTCTGAATTTTTATGCTTTTGGCGTACTAGAGATCCTGCCTATAGGTTGTTCTGTTAATTCTGCATTAGAAATTCATGTTCGTAGGATCTACACATCTTTCCAATCTCAACGTACATTAGTGATCATGCGTATAGGATCTTATTTGTGTAAATTAATAAACTTGCCTATCAATTTGTTTGAAGTTTCTTCCCACGTAGATTTTGCCTTTAGTAGATATAAAAAAATTAGTTTTCTTCAACTTAGACATCATGCCTATAGGGGATATAAAACCAGTTTTTCTTTAATTTAGATACCATGTCTTTAGGAAATAAACAAATCAATTTCAACACCTAAAATAATGTCTATAGGAGTTAAATTAATTCTGTAAATTAGAAAGCATGCCGATAGGATCTAAAGAGATAAAGACTTGTCTGTTAAAACCAGTGACTCATTTATAAGCTATGGTCTATAATTAATTGTTTTAGATACCATGCCTACAAGATTCTGTTCTGGTTATCATTTAGGCAAACCTGTAAGTTTATTAAGAATTCTGGGCCTAAAAACTGTGATCTCTTGCTGCTTGAAATATGCCCCAGATTCAGAAATTAATCAAATCAGTAGGCAAGCCAGTAGGTCCCAATGCTCGTTTTAATAAACTGGTTTCTTACATTCTGTTTATCCTCATCTAGATATCTTGCCTATAGGATCCTAAATTAATGAAATTTGCTGATTGAACTACGTGCATTTGTTGTTACTTGTGGAGGTTAACATGAACCCTTATTTACTCCTTACATGATAGTCCTATCTGAATTTTGTTTGTCGCTTAGATTTTTCTTATTTTAAGCAACATAGGTCATTCTAGAACTACCTTAAATAGAGTTCCTAAACACCTCTAGGACCATAGGTAAGGGACGAGTAGTGCACGCATAAGGCACGAGTTAGAAACTACTTGAACGCTTAAGTAACAACTGAAAGATAGTAATTGGGTACTAAAGAAAATGATGACCCGTGCGCTAATACTATGTGTAGCACCCCAACTTGGGAAAGTTACCAAGTATTTCATGGAAATGATCCTATAGGATAAAAACTTAGGACCCCATTTAATTCATGTTTTGAAATAATAGTTGTCTAAATTGTTTTATTTTCCTTTAAGACTAATTCGCTTAATTAAGTTCGGTCGGGACCCACCGTTGTGGACCTCGAGGGGTGCCTAACATATTCCCCTCAAGGTAATTTCAAGCCCTTACTCGCTCTTTGGTGATGTAGACTAGTCAAATAGAGTTATCTGCAAATAGGTGCCCTAACGCACCTTAAAAATTGTTAGGTGGCGACTCTTATTTTTAATTCCCATCTCAAAAGGAGTTGTCAAATGTCGAAACCCGATTTCGCGAGAAAAAGGGGGCGCAATAACATGGCGACTCTGCTGGGGATAACCCTTAGGTTCTTACCATAATCCCAACGATTTGTGCATTAATTTGGAGAAATAAGTACCAATATGCTAATCACTGATGTATAAGTAGTCGAACCTGGAAGGGGAAAGGGTCTAACCTTATTTGTTTTGCAAAAAATGAGGCACGAAGTCCCCAGGTTTGGCATGGTCCAAGGAATACCACCATTGTTGTTGGATTGGTGGGAGAACCTTTCGCCAAGCGACAAAGACCATGTGAAAAGGGTCCTCGGAAACTTACCCTCTTTATTGGACATCCAACCAAACAATATGTTGATCGAAGCTGCCACTATGTTCTGGGATAGAGAAAGGTTCGTGTTCCGTTTTGACAACATAGAAATGACCCCTCTCTTGGAGGAGATAGGGGGATTCGCTGGATTACCTTGGACAGTCCCGGTTTATTGGTACCGGAGAATCGTACCACTAGGGGGTTTCTGAAAATGATGGGTTTGAAAAGGAACGACGATTTGGAGTGCCTGAAGAAGTCCTACATACCCTTTTACTACCTCTATGAATGATATGGTCATAGCAAATCCTATCGTACCTTTCGTGACAAATTTTCCATCACCTCCCTGGGTTGGACTCACGGTAGGGTTTCTATGTTCGTCGCATGCTTCCTGGGTATGATAGTGTTTCCAAGCAAAGGAGACAGGATTCACACTAGACTGGCCATGGTAACTAAAACCCTAATGGAAGGAATTGAAGGGCAACCATATAATATCGTCCCTATGATTATAACAGACATATATCGGGCCTTGGATCGCTGCCAGAAGGGGTTCAAACACTTCGAGGGTTGTAATCTACTGCTATAGGTTTGGTTGTTAGAACACCTCCAGAGAGGTCGATACCGCCAAGAGTTTCCACGAAGGCCGTGGAATGATCACATAGACTTCCATAACCCTAAGAGAATGACCTTTATCCCAGACAGGTTTGCTCAACCGGAAAATGCTACAGAATGGGTGCAGCTTTTCGACAATTTGACTGAGGACCAGGTTCAATGGATGTTCGAATGGTTCCCTACCAGTGAGTTCATCATCAGATCTAGGGATGCTCCGCACTTGGTGTTGATCGGGTTAAGGGGCATATACCCTTATGCTCTCATCATGAGACAGGCATTTTGGAAGCAAGTCATACCGCGAGTTTCTAAAATGCGTCATTATAGGGCAGATTACCAGGATGATGACATCCCCTACAAATGTGAAGCTCAGTATATGTGGCACCTAAAGATTATTGTAGAAAAGGACACCATCGAACCAGACCAATATCACGCAGGGCATGTACGCTTTTACCCATCATGGTTGGAAGATAGCATAGCAGGAATAGTTGAGCCGGGGATCGGTCGAGGAAACAGGGTCATAGACAATGTTGTTGAAGCCTAATTAAAATACAACAAACTGCACAAAAGGGTTCATGAGTCCGAGGCCGAGCATCTGGAGCAACACAAGACTGGCATGGAACTGATCAATGAATGGAGGGTAATGGCTATCAAGTCTAATGAGAGGCTGGAATACATGGAGCAGGGTCTGATGGAGCTGGAGGAGAAGACGAGGAAGAGAGTCGTTGACAGCCAGAATGCTGAGGGAAGCGAAGGAGGACATCTAGCAAGGGTATACCTGCTGCTGGGCATGCGTGACTTGGGGAACCTGATTGATGGAGCCAAGAGAATCAAACCTGGAGAAGGTCCCTCTAGGACCAAGTATATTAGTTTTATTTACTTTTTCGAATGTAATTAGGCAAAGTGCCATTAGTGACTTATCTTATTTAGTATCGTTTTAGATTCATCTATTTTACATTAATGAAATGAGGCAATTATTGGCATTGAAGTTCTCTAAATCAACTTGTCGCTAGGCCTACCTCGAGCACAACAAGGCTCCCAAATTAGGACGCGAATTTACATTCCCGCACTATGTGTTTAAATATTGCAAATACTCTTTTTGGAACCCTTACTAACTTGGTTAACTTTTATTTTCTTTCCTTTTTGATTAGTCCCATTCCCCAAGGTTGGTTAACACATACTGGCATCATCAACATGTCACACCAGATCCAGAGGACCTCCACCTCCTCCTCCTCCAAGTGCATCAAAAGGCAAATGGAAATCTAAGATGGATAATATGAGTGGCGACAACACAACACATGTTGAGAATGTGGAAACCTCCGATGGTCGGGGTACTCAGGCCCCAAATGATTTGGTTTTACGGCTCGAACAGAAGATACTTGAACTAAAGGGCGAGCTTGAGCAGGTCCGTAACCTGGAAAATCTCTCCACACTGAATGTCCCAGATACCCAAAACCCGGCACCACCTTAGAACACACCCAACAACGCCCGCAGAATCCTCCCGCACCTCACCAATATACCACCCCTCCTCAAAATCAACATCTCCCTACTCAATACCCGCAAACCATTTATCACACCCCTCAGAATACCCCACAAATTATCCCCCAACCCCAAAACTCAACTAATAATCACCACTATACCCAAACCCCTAGCATTCACCAAAACAACCCTATATACGTGGAAACCTTACCTCACTCCACTCAACCAATCTCATATACACCAGAATCCGCCGAGAAGGACCTGCTCATCAAGAACATGGGTGAGGAGCTCAAGAAACTAACAAGCCGAGTTCAGGGTGTTGAAGGATGTAAAGGGATCGAAGGTCTGAATTACGAAGATTTATGCATACAACCAGATGTGGAACCGCCGGAGGGTTACAAACCTCCCAAGTTCGAAATGTTTGATGGAACATGTGACCCCAAGGTTCATCTGAGAACTTACTGTGACAAGCTCGTGGGGGTCGGAAAAGATGAGAGGATTCGCATGAAGTTGTTCATGAGAAGCCTTACTGGAGATGCCTTGTCTTGGTATATAAGCGAGAATCCCAAGAAATGGTTTAATTGGGTGAGCATGGTGTCGGATTTCATGGACATGTTAAGATTCAACACAGAAAATGCACCAGATGTTTTCTATATCCAGAACCTCAAGAAGAAGCTAACTGAGACCTTCCATGAGTATACTCGATGGAGATCAGAAGCAGCGAAGCTCAGGCCGACGTTAGATGAGGATCAGATGAGCAAGTTCTTTGTCAGGGCACAAGACCCACAATATTATGAAAGGCTAATGGTCTTTGAAAATCACAAGTTCTCCGATATCATCAAGCTCGGAGAAAGGATCGAGGAAGGTATTAAAAGTGGAATAGTGACGAATTTCAAGGCACTGTAGGCCATGAACAAAGCATTACAATCAGGAGGCATATCGAAAAAGAAAGAGGTGGGAACAGTAATGGTTCAACTTTCCCCTCTTCCCAAACCTCATAACACCCTTTATGGGTGATACCTTCAGCAGAACCTTCTCCCCAACCATGTAAGATACATCACGGACCTTCCTGTCAGCATAACTCTTCTATCTCGACTGTACTGTGTGAAGCCGCTCCTGAATCAATTTCACATTGTCTAATGCATCCTGAACTAAGTCTATACCCAAAAGCCTAGCCTCACCCAGCTCAAACCATCCCACCGGATATCTACACCGCCTCCCATATAAAGCCTCGTATGGAGTCATCTGAATGCTCGACTAATAATTGTTGGTGTATGAAAACTCCGCGAGCGGCTGAAACTGGTCCCAAGAACCCCCAAAATCAATGACATAAGCACGAAGCATATGCTCTAATATCTTGATAGTACGCTCAGACTATCCGTTCGTCTGAGGGTGGAAGGATATGCGCAACTCAACCTGAGTACCCAATTCTCGCTGCACGATTCTCCAAAATTGCGATATAAATTATGTGACTCTATCTGAAATGAGGGAAAGTGGGACACCATGAAGGCGAACAATCTCTCGGATGTAAATCTCAGCCAACCGCTCTAAAGAATAAGTAGTACCAACTGGAATGAAGTGCACGTACTTGGTCAGCCGATCCACAATCACCCAAATAGCATCAAACTTCCTCGAAGTTCGTGGGAGCCCGACTACGAAATCCATGGTTATCTGCTCCCACTTCCACTTTGGGATCTCCAACCTCTGAAGCAAGACACCCGGTCTCTGATGCTCATACTTTACCTGCTGACAGTTGAGACGCCAAGCTACAAACCCAACTATATCTTTCTTCATGCTACTCCACCAATAGTGCTATCTCAAATCCAGGTACATCTTCGTGGAACCTGGATGGATGGAATACCGTGAGTTGTGGGCCTCTTCAAGAATCAACTCTCGTAGCCCATCTACATTGGGCAAAAATATCCAGCTCTGCATCCTCAACGCCCCATCATCACCAATAGTCACATATGTGGCATCACCTCGCTGAACCCTGTCCTGGAGGACAAGTAGGTGAGGGTCATCATACTAACGCTCCCTGATATGATCATAAAGAGAATACTGAGAGACCACGCAAACTAATACTCGACTCGGCTCAGAAATATCCAATCTGAAAAACTGTCTAGCTAAGGCTTGAACATCCAATGCCAATGGCCTCTCTGCGGCTCAAAGATATGCTAAGCTTCGCAAACTCTCCGCCCGACGACTCAAGGCATCGGCCACCACATTGGCCTTCCCGGGATGGTATAAAATGGTGATATCATAATCCTTAAGAAGCTCCAACCACATCCGGTGACGCAAGTTAAGATCCTTCTGCTTGAATAGATGTTGCAAACTCCGGTGATCAGTGTAAATCTCACAATGAACACTGTACAAATAGTGATGCCAAATCTTCAAGGCATGAACAATAGCTGCTAACTCAATGTCGTGGACAGGATAGTCCTTCTCATGAGTCTTCAACTGGCACGAAGCATAAGCAGTCACTCTACCCTCCTGCATCAGAACACACCCGATATCGATCCGCGAAGCATCACAATACACTATGTAAGAACTAGAAGCTGATGGGAGAACTAGAACTGGAGTCGTGGTCAAAACAGTCTTGAGCTTCTGAAAGCTCTCCCCGCACTCATCCGACCACCTGAATGGAGCACCCTTTTGGGTCAATTTGGTCAAGGGCGATGCAATAGATGAGAAACCCACCACAAAATGACGGTAATAGCCCGCCAAATCAAGAAAGCTCCGAATCTTCGTGGCCAAGGACGGTCTGGTCAACTCTGAACTGCCTCTATCTTTTTCAGATCCACATGAATACCCTCACTGCACAGCACATGTCCCAAGAACGCCCTGAACTAAGCCAAAACTCACACTTGGAGAACTTTGCATAAAGCTTATTCTCCGTCAATCGCTGTAACACAATCCTCAGATGCTGGGCATGCTCCTCCTGGCTACGAGAGTACACCAGGATGTCATCAATGAATACAATAACGAAAGATTCAAGATAAGGCTAAAACACACTTTTCATCAAATGCATGAACGTTGTTGGGGCGTTGGTCAGCCCAAAAGACATCACGAGGAACTCATAATGGCCATATCGGGTCCTAGAAGTTGTCTTAAGAATGTCTAATCCCGAATATTCAAATGGTGATACCCTGACCTCAAATCAATCTTTGAAAACACCCTCTCTTCCTGAAGTTGGTCAAATAGATCATCAATACGTGGCAAAGGATACTTATTCTTGATTATGACCTTGTTCAACTGCCTGTAATCAATGCACATCCTCATAGTACCATCCTTCTTCTTTACAAATAGAACTGGCGCACCCCAAGATGACACGCTAGGCCGAATAAACCCCTAATCAAGGAGTTCCTAAAGTTGTTCCTTCAACCCTTTCAACTCCGTCGATGCCATACGATACGGTGGAATAGAAATGGATGAGTTCCCGACACCAAATCAATAACGAAGTCAATATCCCTATCAAGCGGCATGCCTGGTAGGTCTGCAGGAAACAAATCTGGAATACTACACCACATGAACAGAATCAATAGCAGAGGCCTCTGCACTAACATCCCTCACAAAAGCCAAATAAGATCCGCTGAGCCTTCAAGTATGAAATCACTCTACTGCGAACATAGTCTATAGAGCCGCTCCACTCAACCCTCGGCAAACCCGGCATCGCCAACGTCACGGTCTTAGCGTGACAATCTAGAACAACATGACATGGAGACGACCAATCCATACCCAATATCACATCAAAATAGACCAGACAAAGCAGCAAAAGATCTACCCTAGTCTCTAGACTCCTAATAGTCACCACACATGATCGATATACACGGTCCACAATAATAGTATCGTACACCGGAGTAGATACATGAACAGATGAAACTAGAGATCAAAATTCAAATTCGAGGTCGTTTACACATAAGTAGACATCCGGTCGACTTTTCCAACTTAAGATTCCAATTAAGAGACTAAGTGTCTCTATTTGCTCCGAAATCACTCCGGACCTGAACCAACTACCCTGGTAAGTCGTAATACAGCTGTAGAACACAAAAGAAGAAGAAAATGGCTGAACGAGTCTATAACTCTCGGAACGACCGGCCGAGTCGTTACAGAACTACATAGCTAAAGATAAGCTTCATATTTAGTCCGTGTACGTACTCGTCACCTTGTGCACACGGCTCTCACATTTCACAATTATCGCAATAATACCAAATCGTAAGGGGATTTTCCCACACAAGGTTAAACAAGTCACTTACCTCAAACCACACTAAATCAATCAACTAGAAGGTATTTTCCTCGATTTTCCAACTCCAAACGGCTCGAATCTAGCTAAAGAAATTTCATACTATAATCATAACTATAGGAAACTAATTTAAATAATAAAATTATGATTTTAGCAAAGAATTGAAAAATCGCTCCAAAAAATCACACTGAGCCCGCGCCTCGAAACTCGACCAAAATTATAATAATTGAAAACCCATTCGATATCGAGTCAAACCATACAAGAATGATTCAATCTGACCTTATTTCGCCTTTCAAAACTCAAAAAATTTGCCTAAGAAGTTTTATCACTTTCCCCCAATTTTTCCAACCCAAATCCCTAATTACATGATAAAATCAATGATAAATTAGTGGAAATTAATCAAAATCAAGTTAAGAACTTTTACCCCAATAATCCCTTTGAAAATCCCTTGAAATTTCAGTTCAAACCGAGGTCTCTAAGTCCAAAATATGAAATATGGAATAAACCCTCGATTTCAAACTTAACTACCCATTTATTCCTTCTTCGCGAACGCGGAAAATGCCTCACGTTCGTGAAGCACAAAAATATTACTGCCCAAAATAACACTCCACGATCGCGAAAAAACGCATGTGAACGCGTAACACTGCCTCATCAAGCTATGCGATCGCGTAACACACCATGAAACCGTGATGAAGAAAAACATGTGCACTTGTAGGCCCCCAATTCCTCTATGTGAACCCGACCTTCACCACGTGTTCACAATTCACTGGGAACCAACCTTCCGCGATCACTTCCCTCTCTTTGCGAACGCGTAGAGTAAAAACCATGAGTCCACAAAAGCCCATTCGCGATCGCAACCAGACCTCGCAATCGCATTGAAGGAAACCATACCTGAGAAAACCAGCAACTTTACCTAATCCTAAATAATCTGAAATGCATCGAACATGGTCTGATTTACACCCCTAGGCCCCCGGACCTCAACCTAACATACCAACAAGTCCTAAAACATCATACGAACACGCTCGAAGCATTAAATCACATCAAACAACACTAGAATCACGAATCGCGCATTGATTCAAGCCTAAGAACGTATGAACTTTTGAATTCTGAAACCAACGTCAATATATACCAAAATAACTCTGATATACACCAAATTTTGCACACAAGTCATACATGATATTACAGAGCTATTCCAACTTCCAGAATCGGAATCCGGCCGCACTATCAAATAGTCTACTCCCGGTTAAGCTTTCCAAAATCTTTCAACTTTCCAATTTTCTCCAATTAACGTCGAAACGACCTACGGACCCCCAAATCAACAGACCAAAATCGCCCTAAGGAGATATTGGAACCGCCAAAACTTCATTCTGGAGTCATCTTCACACAAGTCAAACTACAATAAGCTCATATTGCTTAAACTTTCAACGTAGGGATTATGTCTCCCATATAACTTCGAAACTCTCCCGAACCCGACACCAAGCACCCCGACAAGTCAAGTAACCACAATATAATATAAAGGGAGCATAAATTAGGGGATCAGAGCCAAAATTCTCAAAATCGTTACATTAAGAGGTAAAGATGGTGTGGTCCTTTTTTGGGTAAAGAAGAGAAGAAACACGGAAAGATAGGGTCGGTTATAGGGGGAGAGAGAGAGAGAGAGAAGAGTTATGCTAATTATGTCTTAAAATAGGTATCACACAACTGAAATGAGTGTTATTTGGATGAAAGGACGTTAGTTTAAGGGATTGTATATAAATTGTACGCAAAGCTTATTTACGATGGGCAATATATAAAATTTGGACAATTTTGGTAAATAAGTTTTAAATATTATATAGGACGAAAAAATCTCATTTAAGATTTAGGATTCTTTACATAAATAGTCAATACGATTCATTGTTTACTTTTACTAGTTGGTATACATAGATTATACATATATTATATTATGTATTTAATATACATTTCCCAACTATTTTAAAAGAGTTATGAATAACCATCTTGATCTATTCATCTCGAGAAGTAGAGAGCAGGCAAAACTGAAAAACCTTGCTGGCAAAATCCAACAAAAACTTGGGCCTAGCAGGATCCAGTTATACTGGACTCAAAAGCTCTGTTTCGAATTTTCTTTTCAAATAGTATCTGCTTAAATAGTTCAGAGAAGACAGGGAGTCACCCAACTTGGCAATGGTAGAAAGTTCATAAATTTGTTTTATTTAAATTGGAAAAAGGCCAAAATTTAATTCACATGTTATATTTTTATTGGCCTAAATTAAAATACAATCCTAATCTTTAACACATCGGTAATCCGCCCAAGAAAAGAGAAAAAAACCATCATCATTTATCCGTTTAGATAGTCGTTATTTACTACTCCTTTCATTTAAAAAAAATTGACACTATTCTATTATTAGTCTACTTTCAATAAAAAAAACTTTTAGCTACATAGATGCTCTCGAAAATGTAACACCACAAGTTTTAAAAATTTTACGGTATATATAAAACTATAAGGGGTCATTTGGTTGGAATACAATTTATACCGGTATAAATTATACCGATGTATTATTGTTTATTCATTGTTTGGTATGTTGTATTAAGAATGACAATTGAATAATTTCTAAGAAGAAGGTATAAGTTATACCGGTGTTAATTATCCCACCTTCTATAAGGTATAAGTTATCCCAGTGTTAAAATTAATACCAGGATAACTTATACCCGGTTTACTATCAAACAGAGTATTAAAATGATATTAAATTTATATACCACCCTTATACCTTCTTATACCTCGTACGAAACGACCCTAAGTTTGTTGAAGTTCAAAGTTACCTCTATTTTCTCATATACTATATACTACTCAACCAGTTCCACCACATACATACGCAATCCCATTAGCCTCCAAAATTAGGTCAAAAAATAGAATTAAAAATCATATTATTGTAGCCAATAAATTGTTTCCAATATGATGTTTTTTGAGCTGGTATGGTACCTAAACGCAACCAAACAAATTTAAATTATGTAAAAATTGACCAGTTCCACTCAGTGGTGGCATCCCTTCCATGGATCCAGTCGGTGAGCAATATTCTTAATTGGATACTAATTATTAAAATAATCTAAAAGGACAAGGTGTCATACTGTCATGGAAAAATATCTTGCTTAATTAAATAGTTATCTTCCTATGGACTGTGGAGTTTGGGCCGGCCTGGAGAGGGAACAGAAAAGAGTACCTGTACAAATAGTCATTAATAAAAGCTGTTTTTGTTTTAAAGTTAATATTTTAAATGTATTTAAAACTTAAGTTTAATAAATTTTTATCTGACTGGACAAAAATACCCTTATGCTATAACTTCTCAAGGAGGAGGTTGAACGTGATAGACATCCTTTGAAGGTATTTTTTTCATCTCATTCAATTTGACGTATTTTTTTTGTATCCAATTTATCATATTTATAGGGATTACCATAAGCTTTCACATTATATTTGATTCTAATTGATGATCATTAGAATATATAAAAGTATTCAAATTAAAGTTGATTTAAAATACACAGTTTATATTAAAATTTAGACTAAAAATATTCCAAATAACTATCAAGAAAGCGAATAAAAATTAATATAACTCTTAGTAGCGGTGAGATTTCAACTGCTAGAGTGGTAGTTGGGTTGATTAGAGGGAGTTGATGTTATTCAATTGCATAAAGGTATACTTATTTATTTGCTCATTGATTTTTTGTTAAATCATACGATTGCACTATCTAAGCAAGTTAGATAAGGACACTTGGTCCCTAACTTTAAGTTTCAAGTTTAAAAGTTAAGGACAATAAGTCATGAACTTCAACTTTCAAGTTTAAAAGTTAAGGACAAGCAATCCTTAACTTCAAGTTTCAAGTTCAAAAGTTAAGGACAATAGGTCCTTAACTTATAGTTTTCGGTCCTTAACTTAAAAGTTCAAGTTAAAAAGTTAAGGACAATGGGTCCTAACTTATAGTTTTCAGTCCTTAACTTAAAAGTTCAAGTTAAAAAGTTAAGGACAATGGGTCCTTAATTATAGTTTTCAGTCCTTAACTTAAAAGTTCAAGTTAAAAAGTTAAGGACAATAGGTCCTTAACTTATAGTTTTCAGTCCTTAACTTAAAAGTTCAAGTTAAAAAGTTAAGGACAATAGGTCCTTAACTTATAGTTTTCAGTCCTTAACTTTGAGATCCAAGTCCAAAAGTAAAAAACACTTCGTCCTTAACTTTTATGAACACATTTAACTAAAAATTCATAAACACAGTTAGCTTATGAATTCGAACGTTTCAAGTTAAAAAGTTAAGGACAAACAGTCCTTAACTTAAGTTTCAAGTTAAAAAGTTAAGGACAATAGGTCCTTAACTTATAGTTTTCGGTCCTTAACTTAAAAGTTCAAGTTAAAAAGTTAAGGACAATAGGTCCTTAACTTATAGTTTTCAGTCCTTAACTTTGAGATCCAAGTCAAAAAATAAAAAACACTCCGTCCTTAACTTTTATGAACACATTTAACTAAAAATTCATAAACACAGTTAGTTTATGAATTCTAATGACTATTTTCATGAAATATCCTTATATAATCAAGTATATATACTTTTAAGGATGTGAACCGTTATAAAGTTTAAATACTCAAATTGATTACAGAATCATGCTATCTTAATCGAATAAGTACTTGCATATTTTGGAATCTGGACATTATTATGTTTTTAAATTGATATCGTATCTTACCTTTGATTTTTATTTGCTCACGTTTAACAATCGAAAGGGGCAGCGAAGGATCAAACAATGTCTCCACGTTGATGAGCAACATGGAACATAGGACTCTCCTCTTAGCACATTTCAGCAACATGAAAGAGATGGAAGAAAGGGTAATACTGTCTTTTTATATTAATTTTAATAGACTAATGGTTACTATTGCTAAGCATTAAAAATACTGGATAAAAAGTAAATACCACTTTAAAAAGTGACTACCCCACCCAATTTTTACAACAGAAAATGAAGTTTTACTTTTGATTACGAAGTTCAAATTTTAAAAACATATAAAGAAATAACTCTTTAGGAAAATTTAAACACCAAAATTTACAAGTCCACGACAAAGCGTGATCAAATGACAAAGTTAACACAAAATTGAGAAGCATGCTAAATTGCTAACGAACGAAGCAAAAATCAAATGCTTTGATATCAAACCTTACCAAATTTTGCATGCAACTTTACAAAATAACACCTATAACAATTCAACCCAAGAAAATAAAAAACAAGAAGAAGTGACCATCATGCTAAACACCTCTAAACGAGATTCCTGCAATCTTTGATGAGTTGTGCTTGAGGATGAATAGAGGAAGCGAATAATATTTAAAATTAGTTTCAAGAATTTCGTGGTTGTAAAAGAAGGCGAAGAATGTACAAATGTACCAAATCCTATTGCTCCAAGTCCTCTTTGTTATCAACTTCAGCATTCCCACTACTAGTCCCTTGCCATGTCCAAACAATATCCTTCAAAGCAGGTCTAACTTCCTCTTCACAAAACTTGTTATACTCCAAGGTGTCGCCGGAGGACTTTAAGAACTCGACGACAGTAACCTCCGGTGCCACCTTAAACACCTCGGCGGTGACCAACAACCGCCCTTTCCGGCCTTCCTCGGGGCATTGCATCTTTAACTTGAATGGTTTTGACCTGTAAACCTTATACCTCATAACTTTAGCCATTTTCTCTAATTTCCTCATGACATCTCTAGCACAACTCCTTGAAGTGAACATGGATGATGCCTTCCCTTTGATCTCAAACAAACTAGACAAGTCAAAACCCGAGGACATGGACGAAATCAACTCGAATGCATTGAAAAATGCAGGGGATGAAGGTGATTTCCTAATGATTCCTCCTCCTTGCTTGCTGCTCATTCCCTCTTCATCCTCATTTTCTTCTTCTTTTTCTAGCTTTCGCAAGTCTTGGATCGAAAACGCCCTTGGAATTGTGAAACTCTTCCTAAACCATGGAACTCTCATTATACCTTGGACCGTTATCCTCCTTTCTGGATCAGCCATTAAAAGTTTAGATATCAAACGTCTTGAATCTACTGAAAACCACATAGGGAATTCGTAATCAGCTTTGTAAATCTTCTTATACATGTTCATCAAATTCTCATCTTGGAATGGAAGAAAACCAGCTAGAAGTACATACAAGATTACCCCACATGACCAAATATCAGCTTTTGCACCATCATATCCTTTCCTCCTTAAAACTTCAGGAGCAACATAAGCTGGAGTTCCACACTGAGTATGAAGCAAACCATCATTTCTACTCAATTGCTCATCAGGCAAAGCCGATAACCCGAAATCTGATACTTTCAACTCCTCATTCTCGTCGAGAAGGAGATTTTCGGGCTTCAAATCGCGGTGATAGACCCCTCGGCTATGGCAAAAATCAACAGCACTTATCAATTGTTGGAAGTACTTTCGTGCTGATTCTTCATTCAATTTCCCTTTGGATACTAATTTTGCAAAGAGCTCACCACCTTTAACATACTCCATTATGAAGAAGATTTTGGACTTTGTAGCCATAACTTCTTTGAGTTCTACAATATTCGGATGGCGAACGCGACGCATCACTGAGATTTCTCGTGTGATTTGCTCCATCATTCCTTCTTTTTGGACTTGGTCTTTCTTGATCACTTTTATGGCTACACTTTCCCCTGTTGATACTTCTTTCCCATAGTACACTTTTGCAAAAGTTCCTTTGCCTAATAGTTTTCCTATTTCATACTTTTCAAACAACAGTTGCTTCTCCTCCATATTACTATCAGATCTTTCAAAAAAGACTCTTTGGGAATTTCAATAAGATATGCTAGGAATCAAGAAACCGAGCACATTCACAAATTTATCATTTTGAGGATTCAAGAAGCTGCTGCGATAGAACAGAGGATGAAACAAGATTTTCCAAAATAAAAAACCAGATTTTAGGAATTTAATGCCCTGATGTGACTTTTTAATATCATGGATTCCTTGAAATATTCAATGACAAATGGAAATTGGAATTAGAGGAAAAGACAGCTTGAGCTGTCTTTAACACGATATTAGTAATATGTTTTTGTCAAATATTCTAGTACTACTTAGCCAACATTTCCTGTCCTAATCCTTGAATGGCTTAAAGTTGAATTTTTAAAGTCAGAAGTTGTTAGCTGTCTACCTTCACCAAAATAACGACAATAATCATAATATATAAAGTAAAGTAAATTATATCTAAAATTAGTGATAACATTTATTATTATTGTTATTAATTGTTATTGCAGTGCTGGAGTTGAACCAATATTAAAAAGGAAAGAGTGGGGAGGTGCTTTAATTGAGGGCCATGAACTAGTGTGTGATTAAATAAGAGCTTAACGTGCATGAGAATGAATCAGTTGTTTACCAAGTTAGTACAATATAGTAAGATTTATTATACAAAACTTAGTAAAATCGCCTTTTTAAGAATTTCCTCCTTCACATTTATTTGGTTCAGATTTGGTGGACGTATTTCCTTGTTTCTTCCACTGCCAACTGTTCGTTTATATATTGTTTTCCTTTTAATTGATCCAGCCATTGTTTGGGTTTCCAATATCTGTTTAGTATGATCTGTTGGAGAAGATATTTTATACAATATGTAGTGTTATTATTTATTTATGGAGTATTATTCATTGCTGATAGTTGCATCAAACTTTTCTGAGTCTGTTTCTTTAGAATAGAAATGAAAGAGAAGAAAAAAGAAAGGCAGAGTGATGTTTGGCTTAATGTATGCATATTTTGAAGTATATTATCTCATATTTTATTCATGTCTCGTAGATTTAAGACGTATAATATAATAATTTGTACTAATTTGGAGTATTTTTATATGTAGGAATCGTTTGGATGCAATTTGGGACGAAAGTGCGCGAATTCGAGCGAAAATCGGACGAAAAAGCAAAAGTGCGAATTTGAGGGGCACAGGCAGCGTGGGACGCTACCGGTGGCGCACAAAACAGAATGTTGAAAAGTTGAGGGCCAGGGCCAGGACCTCACACTGCCCTGGCACTCAAACGCAAACACGTCCTAATTTGACTAGGACACGGTTATTTCGACCCTAAGACGCCCCCAACTCATATAAAAGCCAAGTTAAACCTATTTTGAGAGGGCTGAACGTTTTTTAGAGGAACTTTTGACCTAGAGAGAGAGCAGAGCCACCGTGGAGGCCGCGTTTCATCTTTTCTTCCACCTAACTTAGTAATTTTGATGTGTCTTTGTATGATTTGTTGTTTGGCTACCATGCCTATATGGAGCTATACTTCACGTTCTAGGGTTGTACTTCTTTCATGACTATTGTTATTTAGACATTGATTTTGCTTCCTTGATTTATCATATTGGTTTATTTATTCAATTTTGCGCTTAATTATTTAATTGTTTGATCACCAATTGAATACTATCTACGAATCTGGAATTGTACTCGAAAGTGGGAATTCTAAATTGCATATACGATTGAGTAGAGCAAGTTCTTAAGCCTGGACATCGGGGAACGGATTCGCGGTTAGGATAGACATATACCTAGTTGCCTTGCGTGGTTGATGTACAGAAATTATAAATGTGTTCTTGCTAGTTCTAATTCCATAGACATATAGGCGTTAGGTTAGCTTGAATAGGTGTTGGTTCCAAACGCACACGCAAGTATACGTGGTCGACAAGTAATATAGGATTGTAAGTCCAGATATCGTACCCACAGGGACTTGTGATTAACTATCAACTAAACTAAACCCAAACAACTAATATATTTAAACGATTCCTTTAGTATGAATATTTAACTAAAATCTAGAGTAACAAATTAAGAGATTAAAGAGACAAGTTGGCGAAATTTTAGAGACGAATTCAATGAGAGACGATATTCTAGAGTAATGGGTTGGCAAACAATCTNTGAGTTTTCGACCTAAATCTTCTAATCAGGTTTATTGATTGACGAGGTTAATATTGCTCGTAGCCTTCTCCCGAAGTACAACTCGCCTATTCAAGCTAACCTAATGCCTATATTCCTATGGAATCAGGATTAACAAGAACGCATTAATAATTCCCGTATAATAACCAAGCAAGGCGATTAGGTATATTCCTATCCTAACCGCAAATTCGCTCCCCTGAAGGGTTAAGATCTTGCTCTACCCAATCTTATATGCAACCCAGAATTCCCTCTTCCGAGTTCAATCCTAGATTCGTAGATAGTATTCAATTGGTGATCAAGCAATCAAATAATTAAGCGCAAGATTGAATAAATAAACCAATATGATAAAACAATAAGAACAATTCAAGCTTCAAACTACAACGTTCATGTAGCACCCAAAACTCTAGAACTAATAAACTATAAAATTAAAGGAAGAGAAGAGAAGAAAAACTAAGTAGAAGCCTCCTTCAAGCATGGTGTGTGTTCCTCCACATCTATCCCCCCTCAAGTTGTGTTTTTGGGTCTATTTATATGTTTGGGATAAACCCTAAACGTGTAGGAGACTTCTATTCAAACCAGGAAACACTTAAAAATCTAAAAACTCGGATTTGACCGGATCAGGGGCCAGGCGTTACAGGCCAAATACCTGGATAACGCCTTGCAAGGCCTGGCGTTTTGGCCCAAAATCCCCTTAAACGCCTGGTCATGCCAGGCTTTATAGCCCAAACGCCCGGCTATAGCCTGGTATGACAAGGCTTTACAGCTCAAACGCCCGGCTAAAGCCCGGGTCACTCCTTTTCGACTTTTGAGTGTATTTTCAATGTTTATGCTTCCATTCAACTCGGCTTCCGTTTCCAATTCACCTACACATAACCCCACCCCCATTAGGCACATACGACGTGTATTTTTATCATTAACGCACATAAAATGTAAGAAATATAACGTGTTAAACCATGAATTCTAGCCACACATCAACACCCCACACTTAGAATCTTGCTCGTCCTCGAGCAATGGGACAATCTACTACCCTTTTACACGTACCAAGTTCATTATCAAGGAGTATTTTACTTTTCAATTACACACCTTACCCCTTAACTATGATCGATACCGACAATCAAGCATGAACATACAAAATTTCACATTCTTTCCCTTCTTTAAACATGCCCAAGTATAACAATTTAATCAATCATACCAACAACCTAATCGCAACCACCAAACCTCAA
>ML391765.1:0-101344 GCA_005239525.1 Nicotiana knightiana | reverse complement strand
CCATAAGCTTGCCCGTAGTGTAGATCTCCACTAATTCAAGTTAGCCAAGTCTAGGATCAATTAGGACTTTTAAGGTTGTAATGTAGGCTAAAGGACGGGTATGATAGATTTAGGAATAGTGACTATCCCTCCTAAGCACTTTAATACACTATCTTCACAAATCAACACATATTCTTCTCAACCAATTCATATTCAACATAGCCCCTTTTCAATTAAGCACTTCTATATTTTCACTAGCACACATTAATAAAAACTTGGAGGTGTGTATCTTTTTGTACATACTTTTACTATCATTTTTTTTCTTACTTTCCTACACACACTCCATACATGAAGATTCAATGGCTAGTGACTTTTGAATACAATTTATGTGCACCAACGGGCCCTTCCATGGCTCCACTCAAAAGTTAATCCCCAATATCTCACCTTACTTCTTTTAGCGACTAAGTGCGTTAGGAGGAAAAGGTGCAAAAATCTCAATTTAAGAACAAAATAGGGATATGGCTTGTGATGTGGGTACCAAAGAAAAGGCCAAACGGCTCAAAGGGCTAGCAATGGTAATTTTTAATTCTTATGTGACAAGCACATCCATGATCAAGCAAGAAAATGCCTACGTCATCTCCTAACTAGCATAACCTACAATTTCGCTTTGATTAACACACGGGGCAAGTTCTAGACTACACAGGATACCATAGATAATCACTAAACCTCACTCACACATTGCACATGACTCAATAACAACGGTTTTATTCAACTCTCAAGTCAAGCAAGCACACAAAATTAGAGAATTAAGCAATATTACACTATGTAGCATACAAGTCAAACAACTGAGCTAAGGCGTCACAAAATAGGTTATTTATTTTCCTCAGGCATCACATGTCAAACCAAATATAAGGGAAAGCAGAATGTATGTCATAACCTAATATGCCAGCACCAAACATGTCATAGGGTATTTCTAAGAGTAACTCAGTTCCTTCCTAACTTCTCTAAAAAAATACTTTTTAAAATACCCGGTTCAAGCTACACCCTTGGAAAAGAACCGGTGCCCAAAGAAAAACTAAGGGATACTACCTAACTATCCTAAAAAAATAAAAAAATCTTTTTGGTGTTTTTAAAACGGACGTTATCCCTCAAGAAAATTGTCCAACAGATCCATCGTTGGGAAAAATCCGAGTTTTTTTTCTTTCTAAAAAAAAAATTATTTTATACAATTACACTTCAGAAAGTAGCTTCCCCACCCCACACTTATGTTATGCATAGTCCTTGATGCATGATCACAAAGAAAAACATTAAAACACGGGTGAGAAATACTCCCTGAGACCCTCTCGGGCATAGCCCGGGCATGATTCTCAATTTTTTAGAGTCGGGATGACCCCACACTTAAGCTCAAACATGCCCCTCAGCTTCAACTTTGGGTACTCAGACTTCCCCTACTCTGCAAAATAAAAACAAATACAAAACTGACACTAAAAAAATAAAAATAGTGAAAAGATATACAGGCTGGGTTGCCTCCTAACAAGCGCCTTATTTATAGTCGTGACACGACTCTGCTACTTTATCACTTTTCCTTCCACTTTGAGGATATGAATTGCATCCCCAATTTTGCATCAATTTTTCTATCATGTTCATGGGGTTAGGGGTGTAAAAATGAAGGGACCAAACAATGAGTATCGCATCTTGCACTTCTTGGCCCTTAGGTGAGGGATGTCATTTTGTCTCCTTGGCATCACAAATTTCAGAATATAAACACTTTGTTCCTCATCCATTGACTCTCTATATGCTCAAGTGGATCAATTCCCATGTCACCAACCAAACACAATGTTGAAAAGTGTCTAGAATGAGGTCTAATACGCTCCAATTCAAAAACTTCATTATTTTTGACATCCTCTATTTTATACTCTTCATCCACCTTGACATCATTAATAATTTGGTCGAATATTTGGATTTCCTATTTCCACTCCACAAGCTGGCCAGTATCCACATCAAATCATGTAGATCCTTCTTGGGATATGCCTTCTAGAAATTGGCCTTAAAGTGCCTCACACAGTAACGGTGGTATGCATAAGGCTCATGCCATGCAGGCAAGTTATCCACAGAACTTAATATACCACCATGACGATCAGATATTAGACAAATACCTGAACGCTGTTTCACAACGTGCTCTTTCAAGTGGTTCAAAAATAGCGTCCACGTCTCTGTGCTTTCATTGGCACAACAAAAGCTAGAGGAAATATCTGGCCATTAGCATCCACTGCCACGGCTATCAAAAGCTTGATATCGTACTTTCCATAGACATGAGTTCCGTCTATGGATATTACGGGCCGGCAATGCGAAAAACCATCAATTTCTGGCTTAAACGCCCATAACACGTAATTGAATATGTATTCTGGTGTTTCCGGACTCCGCTCAAGCTTCCATTCAATAACCGTCCCGGAATTAAAGTGCTGTAGTGCGGCCATGTACTTTGGTAGAGCTGCAAATGATTTATCCCAGTTACCGTAGACAATTTCAAATGCTTGTTTGCGCCCGAGAAATGCCTTTCTTTTCGTAATGGTATGACCATATTCCTGGTGGACTTATGTAATGCACTCTTTGATTTTATACCTTATGGACGCTTCTATGTGCCGAATAAGTACAAGAGAAATCAAGTCAATATCCAACTTGAAGTGATTACAGTTGAATGTGTCCATTTCACATGTGTGATGGGAATGTATTTACCCACTTTCCACATGCCTGTCTTCTTCTTGGACGCACGCAACATCCAAGGACATGGCCAAAACCACCTGCATCAAACAACCTTGTATACATCCGGACTTGACTCCCATACCTGTATCTCACGATACTCTTTTACGTTGTTCATTTTACAAGCCCTGCTTACGCGCGCTTTATCGAGGAAAAACATCCCCTTTGCAAGCATCGTTGGTCTAGACTCATCCCACATTGCTGCCCGGATTTCATCAAAATCCCTTGTGAGAGCTTTCACATCCCGCATGCTTGGCAACTTATCAATGTAAGGAATCTCCCTTGAATGAAACGACACTTCGGACTCGTACACTCTTCGTCTAGGAGGGGGTCTCTTCAAATCTGGTTCTTCCCCCTCATCCTCATCATCACCATCCTCACGAGGAAAGGTTGTCTCGTCTCCGGATTCATCAACATTGTTGTCGTAATCACTGTTCTGTTCCTCACTCTGTGCATTAGCCAGATCCCGATATAATACGTTATTTTCGTGCAATTGAGTGAGTACAGGTGGTTCAACTTGCTCGTTTTCACTGCACAAAAAAAAGCTACTGAAATTAATAAATACTTTTCATATAGCTATATAACTTGACTTACAAGTCGTAATGTGATGAAATTCCATGATGGACGTTTTCAATTGGGTGATGACTACCAGATGGACCACTTGTAAAATTCATATCCGGCCGATACCCCCTATTCAATATATGAGCGTTAATACATATTTAATACACCAAAAATATACATAATTAACATAAATCACAGCATAAATTTACCACTCGTCTTGTGAATGTTGGAAAGCAGGATAGAAATTATTTTTTCCCTCCTCATTCCCCGGCGGTGATAAGCTTAAATCAAGGAAAAGTCTTTCATCCGGAACCTGTCCAGCAAAAAGTGCTCCAGAATAACCACCCGATGATTGGGGGGTATCTCTACTACACACAACCTCATTTTTTGGAACGTCTTCAACCTTCACGTACATCTCCAACATTGTGATTAAAAGAAATTCCCGGCATTCATCCGGAGTCCTCAAAAAATCACTCAAAGTTTCATCATCATCGATATTAAATTTCGAGTAAAAAGTAACCCCTTGCGGAGTGACGGAATACGGATATCGTCCGGTTACTTTAAGTAACACTGAACGTTTCCTCACACCCATTTTTTTGTATAACAACAATATCAATTTATCGTACTCCATTGTAAGTGGCAATTTAACATGACACTGAGCAGGTAAATTGTAGCCCACAGAGTTATTCTCCATCATAACCTCACCCCCCCAATATAATGAAACTCTTATTCTACGCTCTTCAGACATAATGAAAAAAATGCTTGAGAATTTAACAACAATAAACGTTTGATCAAGAGTTGAAATTTTTTTTGAATGAATATCAATGCAATTCTAACATCTTTATATAGGAAATGGCTGGCCGGGGAATTTTTTTTTAATGTATAGCGCCAAAGCAGTGGGCACTATACACTTTTTGAATTATTGAAGGCGTACTATTGGTGGGGCCAGGAAGCAGGTATAGCGCCACAGTGCCCGGCGCTATACTGTGGCGCTATACGTGCTTCCTGTCAGGTTTTTATATATAACGCCACAGTACATGATGCTATACATTAACGGTACAGTTACCGTTAATATATAGCGCCACATACTGTGGCGTTATATATAGTTTAGTCCTTTTTTTTTTTTGGACCTATTTTGGTTTACAAAAATCCAAAAGAACCCCATTTTGATTCCCATATCCCGTTCCTCACCCCCTGAACAAATATTTCCTATATAACACACACAAAAAGGAGACCCTAATTCCCAAGCTAACGACAGCCCATCTTCTTCTTCTTAGAGAAGATAGCAACCACCTAAACCAGCTTCAGCCCCACCGATCTCCTTTCAAAAAAAAAAAAAACGAACTAGCCTTTCTTCCCTCGCTCTCAACAGCCGACGCCTCACCCTGATTCTCACACACGAACAGCCGCTCACCCCATCTTCTCGCCTGTGCCAGCGAGACCATCCTTCTCCATTCTTCCGGCAGCCGCAGGAAACCAACAGCAGCGGCACGCCATCAGGAACAGCATCCACCGGTCACTTTCCCTTCTTTCATTACGCCTTTTCTGCTCCACCATTTAATTTCCATCTCCAAAAATCCTCACGCCACTCACCTGACTTTCGGGACTGCGAAATTCGCCTACAAAGCACACAAAATAGCATGCTCCAAATCGCTAGTCACTGTCGCAGAGTCAGTTGATATCATTGTTGGTTTAATTTGAGTTTTTCGGCGAGTTCCGAGTTCGTCGAATGTCGGAGTCTGAGGTTTCCAGGCAGATTCGCGGTTCCATTGAGGTTGTCATTGTCTAAGGTTATCCGGTTCCGGTTTCAGAATCATGATTTTTCGCTGTCTCGTTCGTTTTCCATTAGATGTTTGATTTTCGTTGTTGGACTTCCCCTGTATTTTGCATTCAAGCAAGGTTATTCAAAGTGTTTTTCCATTTCAAGGTCTGTCTCTTATCCCTCTTACCTTATTTTAGGTGTCGACTTTTTTAATATGATACGAGCCTGGATCAGGGGTTAGGAGGGTGCTTATTTCTGTTTGTTAAAAGCAGTGGCAAAAGAAGTACCTAATCTTCAGACCCGTTTGAATTTGGTCTGCGTAATTGGAGCTTGAATTAGTTTCTTTGCTATTTCACAATTGCGTCATAAGTTACTTTTCTTTTTTGTGTTCTCTTTTAATCCTCATTTGAATGCTCCTACTATTTTCTTTGGAATTTGGAGTCATACGTAAAAGATGTTTGGAATTGGATTTAGTTTAGATGTGTGGAATAATTTGTTGTAAGAATGAATATATGATTTAGTTCAAATACATTGACCCGGCAAGAGTTAACTATGCAGGGGAAGTGACTAATGAGCGGGGTACCTTAGCTTATGCCAGTTTGAAACCTTCCTTTAATGATAATATAAATATTCAATTTATTTGGGTGGAACGCTGATACTTTTAAATGTTACTAGTTTTTTAACACGTGCAATTAGTATAAATGTTTTAATAGTATTATAGCGAGTGCGCAATAGAAGTTGAAGGGGAAATAATACAAGTTCAAGTTTGAATGTAAACCTATTTGATCGATACTTATTATCATCGCAAAACACAATCATATTGAGAAATTCTTGATTGAAAAGTAATGTTCTACTTCAATTACGCAATTCTTACAATTTATCAGGTATTCAACTTAATAGTAATTATTTATTTATATGTCAATACATAATTTAGATGTTAACTTGAGCAACATAGGCTTTGTTTGTAAATGTCTCACGTCTTAAAATTTTTGCCTTCTTTTTAAAAAACGGTAGCCTCCTTTTTACGGGGCTTTTGCATCCGTACCTGTTTTTTGTGTCACGTTTTAACTTATACCTACTTTGTAAAAAAAATTGAATCCGTACCCGCTTTTGCGCATAACTTCAGCATGCGGGGCTTAAGTAGCAAAGGCAATCACGCAAAACTTCAGCTTTCTAGTAGACGGCTTGCGAACTTCAGATATAGAGCTGAAGTTGTTGTCTTGTAACTAGGGAACTTCAGCATACGAGGCTGGAGTTCTCCAGTTATAAAAATAAAAACTTCAGCATACGGGGCTGAAGTTCCCACTAGTTACACTGGGGGGACTTCAGCCCTAGAGCTGAAGTTTTGTCTTTGTAACCGGGGAACTTTAGCATACGGGGCTGAAGTTCCCTAGTTATAAAAACAAAAACTTGTAACTAGGGAAATTCAGCATACGAGACTGAAGTTCTCCAGTTATAAAAATAAAAACTTCAGCATACGGGGCTGAAGTTCTCCCCCAATTACACTGGGGAACTTCAGCCTTAGAGCTGAAGTTTTGTCTTTGTAACTGGGGAACTTCAGAATACGGGGATGAAGTTCCCCAGTTATAAAGACAAAAACTTCAGCATACGGGGCTGAAGTTCTCCCCCAATTACACTGGGGAACTTCAGCCTTAGAGCTGAAGTTTTGTCTTTGTAACTGGGGAACTTCAGAATACGGGGATGAAGTTCCCCAGTTATAAAGACAAAAACTTCAGCATACGGGGCTGAAATTACCCAGTTTAGAAATGTAATTGTCTTTATAACTTAGGAACTTCAGCTCTAACTAAAAAACTTTGTCTTTGTAACTGGGGAACTTCAGCCCCGTATGCTGAAGTTTTGTCTTTATAACTGGGGAACTTCATCCCCGTATTCTGAAGTTCCCCAGTTACAAAGACAAAACTTCAGCATACGGGGCTGAAGTTTTGTCTTTGTAACTGGGGAACTTCAGCCTTAGAGCTGAAGTTTTGTCTTTGTAACTGGGGAACTTCAGCCTTAGAGCTGAAGTTTTGTCTTTGTAACTGGGGAACTTCAGCCTTAGAGCTGAAGTTTTGTCTTTGTAACTGGGGAACTTCAGCCTTAGAGCTGAAGTTTTGTCTTTGTAACTGGGGAACTTCAGCCTTAGAGCTGAAGTTTTGTCTTTGTAACTGGGGAACTTCAGCCTTAGAGCTGAAGTTTTGTCTTTGTAACTGGGGAACTTCAGCCTTAGAGCTGAAGTTTTGTCTTTGTAACTGGGGAACTTCAGCCTTAGAGCTGAAGTTTTGTCTTTATAACTGGCGAACTTCAGCTTAACTGGTGATCAGCTCAGCGAGGGGAAGGGAGCTGAAGTTATTTAAAAAGTGGATAAAAGTTAAAAGTTTTTAAAAATACGAGTATAGATTAAATGAGGGCGACCAAATAAAGTATCCCGCGTAATTTTTACCCTTTTTACAGCCACATACATATCGAGAAATTTTGTCGAATGAAAGTTGTACTATTTAGAAGCAATACATAAAATCCATCAATGTATGCGTATCTTAGGATGGCCAGGAGATCATTGCTGATAACATGATGTAAACCTACATACAAATAGAATTATTATTTTGTGTAGAGATAATAATTGTTGGAATATTTAGTTGTTGTATATCATGTCTAATTACACATACATGTACTATTTGTCCGATTCAAAATTACAAGTCCTTTAATCAGTGAATATGTCAAAAATAAATATTATGAATCGTATAAATATAATCGTATTATGAAATATAGCACGATCATGTGTGAAATATTGGTAGTTTGATGTTTTACTTCATGTTTAACACTCTATTAGATTAGGAAAAATATTATATCTTATAATTTTCAAATTCAACTTTTAATAATTAGAAAAGAACTTGACAAACAAAACTAAACGAGAATAAATAATGCTTCAATATTTGTGTGATGAGGAATTGTGGTACCTATGCTTTCTAAAGGCGAGTGTCTATTGGAAATAGACTCTCTACCTCCACAAGGTAGGGGTAAGGTCTGCGACTCTGCATACACACTACTTTTCCCATCACTATGTGAGATTATACTGGATATGTTGTTGTTGTTTGTTTGTGTGACAAGGAATATAAAAAATTACAAGCTCCAATTAAAGAAAGAATAATAAAAATATGAAATAGTAACAGAATCAAAGACAATTAACTGGAGGGAATTATAGGCATCTCGTATGAGATTTGTTCGCGACAAATATATCATCTTTGCTATAAGATCTTATAAAAAATGGTTCGTGGAGTTTATTAATTGGGTAGCATCAAAGTAGACTGGATCGCTGCAGATGCATCTTTGTGATGCAAAAAAACCACACAAGAATGAGAAACTAGAAAGATGTAAAACATCTCTTCTATATCCCCGAAAAAGATAATTGTCTCACACAAAAAGGAGTGCAAAAGCAGACAAACTACTGTAAATCAGAACCTAATTAAGTAAATAAAAACCTCTCAATATTAAATATTTATAGTAGGCAATATAGAGCAACAAGTAAAATTAGAAGAATGTATCAAAGAAACAAAATTGAAATGTGGTGACAGCCTACATTACATCTACCTTGGAAGATGAAAAAATAAAATAAAACTGAATAGCCCTTCAACATGATTTTATATTTTTAGAAAATGTATCGTTTGATAGGATGCCAATTAAATATCAAACTTTATTTTTCAATTCAGTTCACAGAAGGTGAAAGAGCTCCGATTGTACTAAAAACTGCTTTTCAATTCACGTTCAATAGTTATACATTTTCATTTAATAGGATCAAATTAAATGGTCAGTTTTATTTTCCAACTTTTCCATTCACAATTTCACGTAGTAGTTATAGTTTTACCATTTAATAGGGTCCCAATTAAATGACGACCTTCATTTTCAAATCACACGTTCACACATTAATGTATCTATAATTTACATTTATTAGTATTTGCTATCCCAATTAACTGGCCAACCTTATTGTCCAATTCATAATTACACATAGCATCTCAGATAAAATTGAAGTAATAGTACTTTTAGGTAAGGGCAATTTGGTCAGTCAATTTTGAAAGAGATTTTAGTAAAATAACTATCACTAAAAGTCTTTACATTTATATATAATTATTACTTGTCAATTTCTGGACTCCTTGATTTGGCATTTAGTTCTGTTGGCCCGTTAATTACTTGCACTACACGTAATCGTGTCAATTGCAACAGTAGTTAAGCGATATTACTCCCCCACAATAATTCCATACCTTATACCATTCAAAATGATATCAAAGTTAGACGTTGAATGACTTATAAACATGCGCTAGTTACTTTAGGCGCGATTAATAATAAATTATCGTGACTATGAGTACGGTTCTCGTGGCATGGTTATGATACATAATTTCAATTTGGATGTGTATTTCATGTGACCCGACCCTAACTTCAAACAATAATAAAAATAAATATGTCGTAAATCGCGGATCCATTTTATACGACGTGGTTTATAACGTGTACCAAAACGACAAGTCTAAGACATTGTGACTTGTTCCAAAAATAATTTCATAAACACTAAAAGCGGTTAAAAGTTTAAAATGCACAATAGGTTCTCAAATGTGTAACTAATCAAATAATTAAGTCAATTATTAATAGTTAAGCGACCGTGCTAATACCACAGAACTCGGGAGTGCCTCACACCTTCTCCCGAGTTAACAAAATTCCTTACCCGGTCTTCTGGTTTCGCAGACTTTTAACGGAGTCATTTTTTCCTCGATTTGGGATTCTAAAAATAAACCGGTAACTTGGAACACCATAAAATTATCCTAAGTGACGACTCTGAATAAATAAATAAACCCAATTTGGATTTATGTCACGTTAATTGGAAAAACTCCCTATCCCCCTGGCGGGAAAAAAGAGGTGTGACATCAAGTGCATAAATCCTGCTGGGGCATTGGTCAACCTAAATGACATCATAAGGAACTCATAGTGTCCATACCGACTCTTGAAAGCAGTCTTTGGGATATCCGGTACCGAATCTTCAGTTGATGATACCCTAACCTCAAATCATTCTTTGAGAACACTCTAGCACCATGTAGCGGGTCAAATAAGTCACCAATCCGCAGTAATGGGTACATGTTCTTCATTGTAGCCTTGTTCAACTGTCTATAATCAATACACATCTGCATAGAACCATCCTTCTTCTTCAAAAACAGAACCAGGACATCCCAAGGAGACACACTGGGCCGGATGAAACCCTTATCAAGCAACTCTTGCAGATGCTCCTTCAACTCCTTTAACTCTGCTGGTTCCATATGATATGGTGGAGTAGAAATGAGTTGAGTGCCCGGCAACAAGTCAATACCAAAATCGATAACTCTATCGGGCGGCATGCCTCAAAAATCTGCTGGAAATATACCTGGGAAGTCTCTCACTACCGGAACTAACTTAATGGTAGGAGTATCAGCACTGGCATCTCTCACAAAGGTTAAATATGCCTCACACCCCTTCTCAACCATCCGTTGTGCCTTAAGGAAGGACATAACCCTACTGGGAATATAATCCAATGTACCCCTCCACTCCAATCATGGTAAACCTGGCATAGCTAGTGTCACAGTCTTGGCATGACAATCCAGAATAGCGTGATAGGGAAACAACCAGTCCATGCCTAAGATCACATCAAAGTCTACCCTATTGAGTAACAATAGACCAACTATGGTCTCAAAACCACCAATAACAACTAAACACGACCAGTACACACGGTCCACAATAATAGATTCTCCCACAAGCGTGGACACATATACAGGAGAACTTAAAGTATCACGAGATACATCCAAATACAGAGCAAAGTAATATGTCACATATGAATAAGTGGATCTCGGAGAAAATAAGATTGATGCATCCCTATGACAAATCGGAACCATACCTGTGATGACTGCGTCTGATGCGACTGCCTCAGTCCTACCTGGAAAAGCATAGAATCTGGCCTGGCCTCCCCCTCTAGGCCGACCTCTACCCTTCTGACCCACACCCCTAGATGGTTGGTTGTGCAAGTATAGCGGTAACTGGAGCATCAATCATGGCTTGTGAAGTCTGTGGACCAGGTGGAATCTGGGGAGCCTGAGTAGTCTGTGAAGGTGCACCCCTCCTAAGTCTGGGGCAGTCCCTCACCATATGTCTGGTGTCACCACACTCAAAATAAGCTCTTAGTGGGCGTAGTTGATAAATCTGACTCGGGCCTGGTCGACAAGACTATCTGCTGAAGGAACCCCGTACAGGAGGTGCACTGGATAATGGCTGAGAAAAACGAGCAAATTGAGACCTCGGAATAATCGGAGCATTACTAGAAGCTAGAAGTGCCGAATGAACTGGACAGCTCACAAAACCCCTGCCATGACGGGCTACAGCTAGGGCGCGGGAACCAGTATATCCTCTAGAATATCAAGGCCTCTTGGCCTCTTTGCCTCCTCTCTCATGGTCCTGCATACCCTCTAACCTCCACGCAATCTCTATCACCTGCTGATACGGAGTATCTATCTCCAACTCTCGAGCCATGCTAAATTGAATACCATAGTTGAGCCCCCCGATGAATTGACGAACTGGCTCTCTGACTATAGAAACCAAGGTAGGTGCATGTCTGGACACTCACTGAATCTGATGGTATACTATGACATTGTCAAAGTACCCTTGCGCAACTGCTCAAACTCCGTGTGCCATGCATCCCAAAGGGTCTGGGGAACAAACTCTCTCAAGAACATCTCTAAAAATTGAGTCCATGTGAGTGAAACTGCATTGGTTGGGCTACCCTCCTCGTAAGCCAACCACTACTGATACACCGCTCCTGACAACTGAAATGTGGCAAAAGCAACTTTGCTCGCCTCCACAATACCCATGGTACGGAGAATACAATGGCATTTCTCTAGAAAAACATGCGTATCCTCGGTAGCTATGCCACTGTTAGTAGGAGGATGATACTTCTTGAACCTCTCAAGTCTAAGCTGTTCCTCCTTAGATGCCACTGCCCTAACCTCTGGCTGAACCGGAACAGCAGGTTGTGCTGGCATAACCTTCGGGACCTGATTAACATGGACCAGCTACTCTGGGATATGGTCCGCGGGAGTCTAAGCTCCTCCCCCAGCCTGAGATGTAGCCGGTGCAAGTGAAAACAACCATGCATGAGCTAGAGTACTGGACAAGCTCAAAAACTGTGCTAGGGTCTCTTGAAGTACATGGGTGACAACAGGAACCTCGGGTGCCTGTCCCCCAATCGGAGCTACTGGTGGCTCCTCAGTTGTTGTTTGGGCAGTGCTCTAGCTGCACCACGTGCCCCTCTTCAGCCTCTTCCCGGGCCTTTCACGGATCTAGCAGGCTGGTGTCTGATCATCGGATCTAGAGGTGCGTACCCTCACTATCTGTGAGGGAATATAAACACAAAGATTCAGATTTCGAAGTCAACGAATTCGCACGATAAGGAATCAATAAAGTGGAATTTCCTAACAATTCTGTAACCTCTCGAAGATAAGCACAAACGTCTCTGTATTGTTCCACAATACTCAACTGTACTTGCTTATGACTCGTAACACCTATGAACCTAGAGCTCTGATACCAACTTGTCACGATCCCAATTACCCAACTTAGGACGCCGTGATGGCACCTAGTCTCTAATACTATGTAAGCCTAACATTTAGTAATAACTTGACAGAAACAATCAATCTGAGATACTAAAACAAAACCGATAAGCTCATATAAATTCCCAAATAGATCATCAACAACATAATTCTCAAAACCGGTGGAACTGAGTTATAAGCTCTACAGAATATTCTAAAACCTCTAACGGAAGGTGGCTCCGAGGCCTGCGGACGCCGGGTAGGTAGAATTTGAAGTCTTCAGAAAGCAACTAATCGATCAATCACTAGCATCCGGCACGGGCAAATGTACCTGAATTTGCACAAAAGATGAGTAGAATCATAGTATAAGTACAACACAACGGTACCTAGTAAATATCAAGCCTAACCTCGGTAGAGTAGTGACGAGGCCAGGTCAAGACACCTACTAGTACAAGATAAACAAAACAAAATATAATAACAGGAAGTAATGGAATGTGGAGAACTGAATGATAACAAAGAAGTTTAGTAACGTAAACTAATGAAAAAATTTTAACCAAAAAGAAAATAAGAAGGAAACACATAATAAGAACCACAAATATTCAAATACGGACAATACTGATAAGACAAGGAAGAATAAAAGCAACAAGAATTGGTCAACCAATAAATTCTTTCAATATGAAATGCACGACAAGAATCACAACCGAGGTACCGCCTCGCATTCACATTTCACATTTTCATTCACAATCTCACCTTATCTCACTCCATGCGTATCAACCCCTAGCCTTATACCATCTCATGCGTATCAATGTCACAACATCACAACTCACACCACAAGTGCCCCAATGCCACAACTTACCAAAAAAATCAACAATACCAATGTTTCCACAATAAATAGCTCATGACTCAACCACAATATGTATATGAATCTCAACAATAACAGAATAAATGTGAATTGCTCAACAAGAAATATATCTTTACAATTAACAACTTAACCTAAATGTGATAAAGACTTTTACAAGTTCAACACCAATAACTCAAAAAAAAGATATTTCACGAAATAACAACTTCAAGTAAAATTAATTCAACAATTAAAGAGGTAACAAGACAATAAGGAAGGTAATAACTTCAACTAAAGCATATAAGGGAAAAATAACAAGTAAGAGGTAGAACAAGTGTTAACAATGTCAAATGAAGCATGTAAGGGTAGATTATCAATGAGGGATATAACATGTTATGACAAATCAATAAAAGGCATGGAAAGAGTCTAAATAACCTAAATCGGTCAAATGTCACACATAGTCTGTGTACTCACTCGTCACCTTGCGTACACGGCTTTCACATAACAAGAATAGCATAATCAACCCAAATTCTAAGGGGTAGTTCCTCCACACAAATTTAGGTAAAATAAATACCTCAACTAGGCCAACTCAACCCTCGAAAATAGCTTTTCCCTTAAGATTCACCTCCACACAGCTCAAATATAACCAAAAATGACTTAATATCATCAAACAATATAAGGGAAAATAATTAAAATAGATAAAACTTTGATTTTTACAAAATTCCCAAAAAGTCAACCCCGGGCGTGCCTAGTCAAAACCCGTGTGCAAGGGTAGATTCCGACTACCCATAACCCCACGAGTCCATATAGGTATTTTATTTTCAAATCCGAATTCAAATCGACTCTTTAAACTCAATTCTTCATTTTTCAAAAACTTGACAAAATTTTCCAATTTTTCCTCTTTGATTCTCATAAATTTGATGTTGAATCGAAGGTATAATCATGAAATATAGTGATGAAAATTCCCTCTCTAAATCGCCTCCTACCGAGTGTAGAGTTCTAAGATGTGAGAAAATGAGATAAAATCCAGGCTTTCTAAATTTGTTTCGTTGAAGATGTCGCAATTGTGAAGACTTAATCGCAAAGGCGGAAACTATCAACTCAGAAGGTATCGTAAATGCGACGCAGACCTGGAAATTGCGAAGTCTGCCCTCCTCGCAAATGCAACCAATTCTTCGCAATTGCGAACTTCCCAGCTGAAGCCTATCATTCACAAATGCGAACAAGGTATCGTAATTGCGACACCTGAGATCCCCTGCTATGTTTGCAAATGCGAGGCTGGTGCTTACAATTGCAACATCAGAGCACCAACATACCATAAATTCCTGTTTCAGTTCAAAGCATTCTGAATCACATCTGAAACTCATCCCAGCCTCCGGGGCTCCAAACCAAACATCCACACTAGTCTAAATCCATCATAAAAACTCGCTCGCGCGATCAAATTACACAAAAATAATGTCTTGAACTATGAATCACACACCAAAACGCTAGAATTTCAAAGTAAAGTTCAAGAACATCCATAAATGCAATTAAGCATCCGAATCCTATCAAATTAACTCCAAATGATACCAAATTTTGCAGACAAGTTCTAAATAGCATAAAGGACCTATTCCAAGTCCCAAAATCAAATTTCGAACTCGATAGCCAAAAGTCAACCGGCGGTCAAACTTCTAAACCTCAAATTGCCAATTTTCGGTAAAATAACACAAATCAACCAACGAACCTCCGAATTCGATTCCGAGCTTTTTCCTAAGTCTAAAATTATGATACAAAGCTATCGGGCCATAAAAATATCGTTCCAAGGTCGTTTTCATAAAAGTTGAAGTTCGGTGAATATTTCTAACTTAGGCTTCTAAGCCATGAACCAAAGGGTCCAAATCCACCGAAAACCCTCCCGAAACAAAACCAATTGTCACGACCCAATTTTTCCTTCGTAAGATGTCGTGACGACATCTAGTCACTACGACTAGGTAAACCTAACAGTTGTGGAATAACGAAAATAAAAGCAGTATTTAACAACTAAACTTCAATAGATACTATATACTGATAAAAATGCCGCTCATCATGTACAAGTAAACCAGCACTCAAGTATGACCAATATTCTCAAAACCCAGTAGTCACGAGTTACAAGCTCTAAGAATTTGTCAAACTGTTTCTATACATCAATATCTAAAAGAAATAAAGGAGGAAACAATATAAAGTATAGAAGGTGACTCTGAGGTCTGCGGATGCTTTTAGATATACCTTGAAGTCTCCGGAGCAGCAACAAGTGCGCAACTAATAGCGGGTGGTAAGAGGTACCTGGATCTAAACACAAAACATGTGCACAAAAATAGCATGAGTACACCACAACGGTACCCAGTAAGTGCCAAGCCTAACCTCGATAGAGTAGTGAAGAGGTCAGGTCCGGGCTCTACTGGGATATAATAATAAGACAGAAGATATAACCACATGATGAAATACCGAGAATTTAACAAAGAAAGAATTCACGGAAAAATAACAGCACATCACATAAAAGTGAACAACATGGGCGCTCCCGAGATACCGTCTCGTAGTCCCAAAAGTAAATTTACAGGGGGATCTCTCGAGGTACCGCCTCATAGGCCCAAAAGTAAATATGCAGGGAAATCTCCCGAGGTACCGTCTCGTAGTCCCAAAAGTAAATATGCAAGGGGATCTCCCGAGGCACCGCCTCTTAATCCCAAAAGTAAACACACAACTCGAAATCAATAGCAACAACAATTAACAGCAGGAAATCCTACAATTTTAGACTAAATACGAGCCAAGGAAAAACAGGAAAAATCAAATAAGCATGTTGCACATATTTCAAATAGTCATTTAAGACACGTAGACGCGATATTAAGCTAAACAGGATAACTACACATGCTGGGATAACTCATTAAAGACACAATAGGTTATAGATCAATGTAAACCGGATTTTTATAATAATTAGCCCGTGTACGCACTCGTCACCTCGCGTACACGACACCCACATATCATAGAAGTGTCACAACAATACCAAATCCTAAGGGGATTTCCCCCACACAAGGTTACGCAAGCCACTTACCTCGAGCCAAGCTCAATCAATCAACAAGAAAGTCTTTTCCTCGACTTTCCAACTCCGAATGGCCCAAATCTAGCCAAAACCAGTTACATACTATAAATACAACTATAATAAACTATCCTAATTAATGAAATCAAGATTTTAACAAGAATTTCGAAAATCGCCCCAAAAAGTCCACTCGGGCCCACGTCTCAGAATCAGGTAAAAATTACAAAATACGAACACCCATTCAACCACAAGTTCACTCGTACCAAAATTACTCAAATCCGATACCAAAATCTCAATCAAAATCCAAAAGTTTGGTTGAAGAACTTCTTCCACTTTTTCCCAAATTTCTCAACTCAAATCTTAAATTAGAAGGTGAAATTAATGATAGATTAGTGGGATATAACTAAAAACAAGTGAAGAATCATTACTCAATCTATGTCTCTGAAAATTTCACAAAATATCGTCCAAATTCGAGCTCTCTATCTCAAGTTTTGATAAAAATGGCAAAACCCTAATTTTTGAAATGTTTATAACTATCCAGTGATTCCTTCTTCACGAATGCGGAACCATCTTCGCGTTCGCGAAGCATAAAAATGCTTCAGTCTAAAAACCTCCTCCCCGAATGCGATGGCCCAATCGCAAATGCGAAGCTTACACAGTCCGACCTTACGCGAATGCGAGACCATTATCTCGAATGCGTAGGCAGATTGCCTGGTGACTCATCTGCCCCTTCCTCTACGCGAATGCGAGGACCCAATCTCGAACTCATAAGCCTAAGACCTCAGTGCTTCGGCTAATGCTTAATTCCAGCAGCACACAAAATTCCTTCGCGCGAACACGGGAGTTCATGAATGCATAGAAGGAAACTAGTCACCAGCAGTAGCTGATGCTTTATCTATAACACTGAGTCCAATTCTAGTCCGTTAACCATCCGGAATCCACGCGATGTGAGACCCCATGTGTTTTTTTTTCTCTTCTCTTACGTAATATACGTAACGTGGCGTGGTTATATTAGGTATATATGATTTGGTATAGCACATTGGGAGAATAATACTGAAAATGTGTGGTAATATCAAGGAACTAAAATAAAGCTTTAGGTCAAAGGAATACCTTAAACAAAGGTTCGTGGTTAAAGAAATGGCTCGGGTAGCACCCCGTGCATTCGGAAGGTTTAAGTTAACTTGCGCCTGTGGGATAAGACTAAGAGTGTCTAATATGCTAAGAATAATGTGTTAGGAGGTATTATAATATCACAGTGGTCACATGTTAAGTTTTGGAGTCAAGCAAGTTGCGAAATAAAGGTCGGCAAAAGTTATCGTAAATTTCTCTAATAAATTTTCTAAACTTTGGGTCAAATGTATCAGATCATTTATCCAATTATATAAAGAGTTATGGGACCCAAAACCTACCGCATCATAGGTCTACAAGTCTATTTCTCAACCAAAAACACTTCACATCAAACCTACATCGGAGTAAAAAGTTATGACAGTTTTACCGCGGACTATCCAGGCTGAAACCGGGTCGCGAACTAGGTCAGGTCAAACAAGTGGTATAAATCGGCAAATTCGACTTTTAAGACCCCAAAATATTTCATTTTAGTCCCAAAACAGTGAGAAAGCTGTAGAGAAGGTCCCATGGTGTTCTTGAGTGATTAAGGTGAGTTTTTAACAATTTCTATCGTTAAAGTTTTCCCCCGTGCCTAGAAACGGAATCTCTACGCTTTGCAATCGTTGCCCCCTTCTATTAGCTGTGTTTGGAGCTATTTTGGAAGATAGGAATTTGTTGTTCTTTCTGGTTCTTCAGGATTTATACTTGGTTTGCCAAGGTAATCATCTTGGGACTCTTTTATGATCGATTTTACAAAGTTCTACAGATGTTTCGTCAAGTTAGGGTCATATGGAAAATCTGCCGATTTAAACTCAATTATGAACTATTTATAGGTGCGTATAAGCTGCATATATATAGTGTTGGTGAATCTTAGGACATAAGGAACAACTTTCGTGAAGGAACTACAGGCATTCAGACGTTCGTTGGAGAGGTATGTTAAGGCTAAGCTCCGTCCTTCCTTTTAGCACGAATTCTGGAAAATTCCTAAGACGCCAAATGTGATATTTTAATATTCTATTTCTAGAAAGACCTACTGTGAAAGGCATTGGGATCATATCTGAAGTATTTCATGATGCTATTAGTTTGATATTCCACTCGTTCGGTTAAATAGGGTATTCGACATCTATATATGTCATTTTTATCGGCTTACTTAACTATATGTCCATATATATGAATTCTTATTCGTCTTTGGGTTGTGTGACTTAAAAGTAAAGGCATTTCGTATTTGCTATCATACCTTCTACCTTCTTAAAGTGTATTTTAAAAATCTATAAAGTGATACGTCGATTTCCAAAAACCTCAAATATAATTTTTATGTTTAAACAACTAAAACACTTGATTTTTGAAATACTTTCTTTTACTAATTATAAAGAAATCGGGTATAAGGACTAAGTGAAGAACCTTAAGCTTTTTATGAACATCTTTAGAGTTAAGTTACCTTTCTAAAAGTCGAGTTAAGTTTTCAAGCTTATTAAAAAAAAACATATGAGGTTCCACGAGACATTTGTATGCGATACGAAGGTGATTATGAGATTAAGAGTACCAATGAGCCAAGATTAGCTAAGTTCTTGTTATGACATAGAATATTATGCATGGACTTCGAGCTATAATCGGAGGTTAGGGGCCTATTTTCCCGAAAGACTATATATATTGTACAGATGGCCATAGGTTGGCAATATGATACCGGTTAGCTACCGGGAGAGACCGCCATTGCTAGCATTTGGTTGGGTATGTCATGCATTTGCATCAATATATATGTATTCATGACATACAGTTACACGAGCATACCATTCTTATTTGATTACTATGAGGTCGGATGTCGGCCATGGAGGCTATCAGAGTTTCAGTGTCAGGTGGTATCTCTATTACCCTTTTTACATCAGCTATGTATGATTCTACTTTCTGCCTTACATACCAGTACGTTTTTATTCGTACTGATGTCCCGTTTCCTGGGGACACTGCATTTTTGTTCGTGCGTGCAGGTCCAGGTAGGGACTCTGATCGACCCCTCCTCCAGGATTTCGGGGTTCAACTGTGAGTTGGTAAGCTCCACTTCTTCCTGGAGATTTCGTAGGATGGTTACTTTTGTTGTACAAGTATAGTCGGGGCTTTGTCCCGACATTGCTTATGACATTCTTAGAGGCTATTGTGGACACAATATTCTGGGTTTCTTTTTATAGCTTCAGTCTCCAACCCATAGGCTTGGCATGTATATATATGTGTAGGCATGTATGTCTTCAGTCGCGACCTCGTCGGCCAGCTAGTACTTTAATATTTTGGATTGTCTACCTTTGTTTATATGGCTTATTGTTATTTAGGTCATAACCTTAGTGGTCCAGGCTTAGTATTTCAGATGTTGTGCTGCCCGATCTATTGGTCCTCCAGTTTAGTTAGCTAGTATGTTTAGTGGCTAACTCGATCGAATACAGTATCGAGTTCCAGTCGTGCCTCCCCTAGTTTGGGGCATGACAAACTTGGTATCAAAGCAGGTCGTATTCCAGGGAGTCAACAAGCCGTGTCTAGTAGAGTCTTGCTTATGGGTGTGTTGTGCACTACACTTATAATCAGGAGGCTATGAGGCATTTAGGAATGGTTACCTTTCTTTCAATTAATAGATCGTACTATAGAGCAAAGTTATAAGAACATATGAAATTTAAATTGTGCTTTGTGTTTCTTATCTAACAGGGTACCTACGCTCAGGAGATGGCACATCGAGAGATAGGTATGGATCCGGGGGAAGGTACCAGTCGTTCCCCATTGGGTTAGAGGGATAGATTTCTCTTAAAGGCACACAGTGAGTTTCCAGTACCCCTAGTTTCAGCTTCCCCAACACTTGTTGGAGCCCAGGGAGATGCAGTACCCCCAGCCTCACCAGTTCCATTAGTACTTGAGGTAGCTAGAGACACAGGACCTCCAGCACCTGTTGTTCCCCCATCAGAGACTGGGGAGCAGGGGATGAGGGAGGCAGTTCAGTTGTTGACTAGAATGGTTTCTATTCATGAGCGACAGCTAGAGTCGGGAGCAGATGCCAGGAGAGATCGGACAGGAAGTTTGACGGTACGAGAGTTTCTTCACTTGTCCCCTCTATTATTTACAGGATACAGTTCCACTTAGGATCCTCAGGACTTTATAGACCATATGTATAGAGTATTGAGGGTGATGCATGCCTCCGTCACCAAGGATGTGGAGTTGGCTTCTTTTCGACTACGTGATGTAGCCGTCCTATGGTATGAGGCATGGGAGAGATCTAGAGGACCTGATGCTCCGCCAGCAGAATGGGAGGACTTCTCTGAGGCATTTTTAGCCCATTATTTGCCACGGGAGGTTCGGGAGGCCCGTCTTGACCAGTTTCTTAGTCTGAAGCAGGGGAATATGAGTGTGAGGGATTATAACCATAAGTTTAATTCTTTGGCGAGGTATGCACCAGATATCGTACGTACTATGAGGGCTAGAGTTCATCATTATGTGGATGGTTTGGGGGATCATCTGATTAGAGACTGTAGGGTAGCATCCCTATCGGATGATGTAGATATTTCCCGCATATAGGCTTTCGCTCAGACTACAGAGGACCTTTCCCGTCGAATTCGTGATACTCATAGGGATAGGGAGCAGAGTAAGAGGGCTCGTACTATGGGGTCTTATAGGGATCCACAGGGTGATTTTAGGCCCCCACTCCATCAATATCCACCTCGGTTAGCAGGTAGTTTCCCACCACAGATGCAGGGCCAGCGGTTTGATCACCAGGACCGGGGCAGAGCTCAGGCCAGCCTGGGCCGTCGACAAGAGCGTTCTGAACAGATGAGACAGCCTACTCCTCCATCTACTCAGTGCGGTAAGCTGCACACCGGGCAGTGTAGATGGGGTTTGGGTGCATGTTATCATTGTGGGCAGACAGGAGATTTTATTAGTCGGTGCCCGGGGTTAGACAGAGGTGCACCTGCTCAGCCTTCAGGATCCACATCAGCCTCTTCGCCCTCAGTCCGTGCTCCCCAACCAGGTCCACAACCTACTCAGGGTCTTGGTAGGGGGAGAGGTGGAGGAGACACCTCAGGTTCTAGTGGTGTCCATAACCGCTTTTATGCACTCACAGGCCGACAGAATTCAGAGGCATCCCCAGATGTTGTCACAGGTGTATTGACAATACATTCTCATGCCATTTACAGATTGATAGATGCCAGCTCTACATTTTCATATATTACTCCATTTATTGCTGGTAAGCTTGACATGAGATCTGAGTTGTTGCCACAATCAGTTGAGGTGTCTACGCCAGTTGGCGACTCTATTGTAGCTAGTCATGTCTATCGAGGTTGTACAATGTTAATTAATGACCGTCCAACCTCTGTTGATTTAGTTGAATAGGTTATGCTAGACTTCGATGTCATTATGGATATGGATTGGTTGGCAGCTTGTTATGCTAATATTGATTGTCGCGCAAAGTTGGTCCGATTTTATTTTCCTAGTAAGCCTGTCCATGAATGGAAAGGTAATGCAGCCACACCCAAGGGTAAGTTTATTTCATACCTTAGGGGCTCGAAAGTTTATTGCTAAAGGCTGTATATACCATCTGGTTCATGTCAGGGATATATATAAGGAGCAAGCGACTCTTCAGTCGGTTCCTATTGTGAATGAATTCCCGACGGTATTCCATGACGAGCTTCCAGGAATTCCCCCCGAAAGGGAAATTGATTTTTCTATAGATTTTCTTCCTAATACGCAACCGATATCCAATCCTCCCTACAGAATGGCTCCTGCAGAGCTAAGGGAATTGAAGGAACAACTGAAGGACTTGCTCGATAAAGGCTTTATTAGGCCAAATACATCTCCATGGGTGCTCCGGTGCTCTTTGTTCGAAAGAAAGATGGATCCTTGCGGATGTATATTGACTACAGGAAAATAAATAAAGTCACTATCAAGAATAAGCATCCTCTTCCACAGATTGATGACTTGTTCGATCAGTTATAAGGTGCCAAATGCTTTTCGAATATCGACTTGCGATCCAGTTATCATCAGCTACGAGTCAGGGATATTGATATCCCAAAAACAACATTTAGGATGAGGTATGGCCATTTTGAATTCCTTGTCATATCTTTCGGGCTTACAAATGCCCCAACAGCCTTTATGGATCTTATGAACCGAGTATTCAAACCATTCTTGGATGAATTTGTGATTGTGTTTATTGACGACATCCTGATATATTCACGATCGGAAGCCAAGCATGCGTACCACTTGCGAGCTGTATTGTAGACTCTCCAGGACTACAGATTATATGCTAAATTCTCTAAATGTGAATTTTGGCTAACTTTTGTAGCTTTTCTTGGTCATGTTATTACCGGCGATGGTATCAAGGTTGATGGCCAAGAGATTGAAGCTGTGATGACTTGGCCGAGGCCCTTGAATCCGATAGAGGTTCGTAGCTTTTTATGCTTGGCAGGGTATTACCGAAGGTTTGTGGAGGGATTTTCCTCTATCTCTACACCATTGACGAAACTGACACATAAGGGAGCTAAGTTTCAGTGGACTGAGGCATGTGAACAAAGTTTTCAGGAGCTAAAGAAAAGGCTTACTACGACAGTTGTCTTAACTCTTCCGGATGGCACCGAANGTCTTGACTCTTCCGGATGGAACCCAGGGTTATGTTGTATATTGTGATGCCTCGAGAATTGGCCTAGGTTGTGTTCTTATGCAGCATGGTAAGGTTATCGCGTACGCCTCCAGACAGTTGCGGAAACATGAACAGAACTATCCTACGCACGATCTTGAGTTAGCCGCTGTTGTCTTTGCCCTAAAGATTTGGCGGCATTATCTATATGGGGTTCATATTGATGTTTTCACCGACCACCAGAGCCTTCAGTATTTATTTAAACAGAGAGAGTTGAACCTACGACAAAGAAGATGGCTAGAATTACTAAAGGACTATGATGTTGATATTTTATATCATCCCGGCAAAGCTAATATTGTTGCTGATGCCCTTAGCCGGAAGTCCATGGGCAGTCTAAGCCATGTTGAAGCTGATAAGGTCAAGATGACCAGATATCTATGCCAGTTAGCTAGTTTGCAGGTGCGTTTGGTAGACGCAGAGGGTGGACGCATTCCCGTTCAGAATTCGGCAAAATCTTCTTTTGTTACTGAAGTGAAAGAGCGACAACACGAGGATCTTGAGCTTATAAAACTGTGGGAAAATATTCAACAGCAGCGACAACCCTTATTTGAGCTAACTGGAGATGGAGTCCTTAGATACCAGGGCCGCTTATGTGTACCGAAAGTCGGAGAGCTCCGCGCCAAGATTCTTTCGGAGGCCCATTATTCTAGATATGCAGTTCACCCCGGAGCGACACAGATGTATCGAGACCTTCGACAGATCTATTGGTGGAATGGAATGAAAAAATATATCGCGGAGATGGTAGCCCAATGTCCCAACTGCCAGCAAGTTAAAGTTGAACATTAGAGGCCTGGAGGCCTAACTCAGTATATTGAGCTTCCATTATGGAAATGGGACATGATAAATATGGACTTCATCACTGTCTTGCCTCGCACTACACGGTGGTATGATTCTATTTTGGTAATTATTGATAGGCTTACAAAATCTGCTCATTTCCTGCCAGCCAGGACGACATATTCAGCCGAGGATTATGTCAAGCTTTACATTCGAGAGATAGTTCGCTTTCAAGGAGTGCCATTATCTATTATCTCTGATTGAGGGGCTCAATTTACAACACATTTTTGGAGATCTTTTCAGAAGGGTCTAGGCACACAAGTAAATCTTAGCACCACTTATCATCCGCAAACTGATGGACAAAGCGTACTATTCAGATAGTTGAGGATATGTTACGTGCCTGCGTGCTAGATTTTAAAGGAAGTTGGGACGATCATCTACCTCTTATTGAGTTCTCTTATAATAACAACTTCCAAGCTAGTATTCTGATGGCTCCTTACGAAGCACTATACGGGCGGAAGTGTAGGTTGCCGATCAGTTAGTTCGAGGTCGGGGAAGCAGAGTTGCTAGGTCCTAATTTAGTCCAGCAAGCAATGAAAAAGGTAAAATTTATTAGAGACCGGCTGCGTACAGCACAAAGTCGGCAGAAGTCTTATGCAGATGTTCGACGACGAGACTTAGAGTTTGATGTAGAAGATTGGATTTTCCTGCAAGTATCGCCTATGAAGGGCGTCATGCAATTTGGAAAGAAGGGGAAGCTCAGCCCCAGGTATGTTGGACCGTATAATATTATTCTGAGGATTGGTAGGGTGGCGTACGAGCTTGATTTGCCTTCAGAATTGGAAGCATGCATCTATGTTGCGGAAGTGCATTGGAGATCCTTCACGTATTACGCCAATTGAGGACATTCACATTGCTGAAGACTTATCTTATGCAGAGGTACTAGTAGCTATTTTAGATCGGCATGTAATAAAGCTTTGAACTAAAGAAGTGGCTTCCGTGAAAGTGTTATGGCGAAATAACAACATCGAGGAAATGACCTGGGAAGCTGAGGTGGAAATGAGGAAGCAGTACCCCCACCTATTTACGACTTAAGGTGAGTCGCATTTAAATAATTGGCAATTATTTCTTTACAGCAACTTAATTGGATTTTAAATGACTTGAAAGTGCAATTTAAATTTCTTATTGCGAGATAGCTATACGAGTCCTAGTAGTTGGAATCTTCAGAATTTGATTTATGCTTTGCAAATAAAACAAATATAGCCTCGCAAATAACGTATTAGCGAAAAAGAAATGAAACCAAGGAATTGACTCAACCCATTCACGGACGAATGTTCTTAACGGGGGAGACTGTGAGACCCCATGTGTTTTTTTTCTCTTCTCTTACGTAATATACGTAATGTGACGTGGTTATATTAGGTGTATATGATTGGGTATAGCACATTGGGAGAATAAGACTGAAAATGTGTGGTAGTATCAAGGAACTAAACTAAAGCTTTAGATCAAAGGAATCCCTTAAACAAAGGTTCGTGGTTAAAGAAATGGCTCGGGTAGCACCCCGCGCTTTCGAAAGGTTTAAGTTAACTTGCACCTGTGGGATAAGACTAAGAGTGTCTAATATGCTAAGAATAATGTGTTAGGAGGTATTATAATATTACACTGGTCACATGTTAAGTTTTGGAGTCAAGAAAGTTGCAAAATAAAGGTCAGCAAAAGTTACCGTAAATTTCTCTAATAAATTTTCTAAACTTTGGGTCAAATGTATCAGATCATTTATCCAATTATATAAAGAGTTATGGGACCTAAAACCTACCAAATCGTAGGTATATGATTCTAGTTCGTAACCAAAAAAACTTCACATCAAAACCACATCGGAGTAAAACATTATGGCTGTTTTACCGCAGACTGGCCGGGCAGAAATCGGGTCGCGAACCGGGTCGGGTAAAACAAGTGGTATAAGTCGGCAAATTCGACTTTTAAGACCCCAAAAAATTTTACTTTAGTCCCAAAACAGTGAGAAAGCTGAAGAGAAGGTCCCATGGTGTTCTTTAGTGATTAAGGTGTGTTTTTAACGATTTCTATCGTTAAAGTTTGCCCCCGGGCCTAGAAACGCAATCTCTATGCTTTGCAATCGTTTCCCCCTTCTATTAGCTGTGTTTGGAGCTACTTTTGAAATATAGGAATTGGTTTCTCTTGGTGGTTCTTCAGGATTTATACTTGGTTTGCCAAGGTAATCATCTTGGGACTCTTTGATGATTGGTTTTACTAAGTTCTACGAACGTTTCGTCAAGTTAGGGTCATATGGCAAATCTATCGATTTAAACTCAATTATGAACTGTTTATAGGTGCGTATAAGCTGCGTATATATAGTGTTTGTGAATCTTAGGACGTAAGGAACAACTTTCGTGAAGGAACTACAGGCATTCAGACATTCGTTGGAGAGGTATGTTAAGGCTAAGCTCTGTCCTTCCTTTAGCACGAATTCTGGAAAATTCCTAAGATGACAAATGTGATATTTTACTATTCTATTGCTAGAAAGACCTTCTGTGAAAGACATTGGGATCGTTGATGAAGTATTTTTATAATGCTATTAGGTTGATATTCCACTCGTTCGGTTAAATAGGGTATTCGACATCTATATATGTCATTTTGTCGGCTTACTTAACTATATGTCCATATATATGAATTCTTATTCGTCTTTGGGTTGTGTGACTTAAAAATAAAGGCATTTAGTATTTGGGATCAGTCCTTCTACCTTGTTAAAGTAAGTTTTCAAGCTTATTCAAAAAAAAAATAAAAAAAATATGAGGTTCCACGAGACATTTGTATGCGATACGAAGGTGATTATGAGATTATGAAAATAAGAGTACCAATGAGCCAAGATTGGCTAAGTTCTTGTTATGGCCTATTATGAGCATTCAAAGTTCATATCATAAATGACATATTATGCATGGACTTTGAGCTATAATCGGAGGTAAAGGACCTATTTGCTCGAAAGACTATATATATTATACAAATGGCCATAGGTTGGGAATATGATACCGGTTAGCTACCGGGAGAGACCGCCATTTCTAGCATTTGGTTGGGTATGTCATGCAATTTGCATCAATATATATGTATTCACGACATACAATTACACGAGCATACCATGCATATTTGATTACTATGAGGTCGGATGTCGGCCATGGAGGCTATCCGAGTTTCTGTGTCAGGTGGTATCTCTATTACCCTTTTTTCTTGAAGTACACTCGCATCTGTCTATCTATGTCATAGTTGCTTGGAAGGAAGGTCTCAGATGTACCTTCGGCATGTGCTAGTATGAAGCCTCCTTTCGAGTAGTCTCATAGGTCAGACTGGTTCCAACCGTTCTTGCTAAGTCTCTAGCAGATTGCCCTTTCTTTTCCTTTCCCGGGCTAGGTAACCGTTAATGGAATATCCGAGGTAATAATTTTATGCTTTGTGGAGTCAACTCGTCTTCCCTGAAGCGGAACCCAGATATAAATTAGTGTATACATATGCACTTATAGTTATAGATACATAAGGCGCAATCGGAGCACTAAGATCATGGGGTGAGGACACGGGGAGGGAGCAGGCGAAGCGTGTCGTTCGTAATGGAAAGAAAGATAACACTACTTCACCTCTTTGTTGGACCGCGCCCCGAATGGAATGGAACATTTCTGCCAACGAAATAAACGCGGAGCCCGTTCCGAATGCTTCTACGATCCAGAAGTTCTCGCGAAGCTTATTGATTTGATTCATCCCATTTCATTTATTTGGGCGAGAGGGAGGCTCAATTACTCCAATTTTGAATTTGAAAAAAGAAAGATATATCTCATTCAAATTTCACATTGCTTCACAGACATGTCTATTTCACCGAGCCTCTCTCCGAGACAGTGCCCAGATCACATCAGCTATATATGATTCTACTTTCTGCCTTACATACCAGTACATTTTTATTCGTACTGATGTCCCGTTGCCTGGGGACACTGCATTTTTGTTTCGTGCGTGCAGGTCCAGGTAGGGACTCTGATCGACCCCTCCGCTAGAATTTCGGGGTTCAGCTGTTAGTTGGTAAGCTCCACTTCTTCCTGGAGCTTTCGTAGGACGGTTACTTTTGTTGTACAGTTTGGGTATAGTCGGGGCTTTGTCCCGACAGTGCTTATGACACTCTTAGAGGCTATTGTGGACACAATATTCTGGGTTTCTTTTTGCAGCTTTCAGTCTTCAACCCATAGGCTTGGCATGTATATATATATGTGTGTAGGCATGTATGTCTTTAGTCGCGACCTCGTCGGCCAGCTAGTACTTTATTATTTTGGCTTGTCTACCTTTGTTTATATGGCTTATTGTTATTCAGGTCATGACCTTAACGGTCCAGACTTAGTATTTCAGATGTTGTGTTGCCCGATCTGTTGGACCTCGAGTTTAGTTAGCTAGTATGTTTAGTGGCTAACTCGATCGAATACAGTATCGAGTGCCAGTCGTGCCTCCCCTAGTTTGGGGCGTGACACCCGAGGCCCACGAGAGCTCAATCAAACATACCAACAATTCCTAAAGCCTCATACGAACTTAGTCGCGCCTTCAAATCTCATCAAACAACGCTAAAAACACGAATCACACTCCAAATTCAAACTTAATGAACTTGAGACTTCAAAACTTCTACAACCTATGCCAAATAACGTCCGATTGACCTCAAATTTTAGACACAAAATTACAGACTTATTCCAACTTCTGGAATCACAATCCGACCCCGATATCAAGAAGTCCACTTCCGGTCAAACTTTCCAAAAATTCAACTTTCGTCATTTCATGCCTAATTGAGCTACAGACCTTCACAATCCAGACATGCTCTGAAGTCCAAAATCACCCAACGGAGCTAACGGAATCGACAAAGCTACGGTCAAAATCCTAGAACTTAAGATTCCATTTAGGGACTAAATGTCCTATTTCATTCCAAAACCAAAACAAATCCTTCCCGCGAGTCACATAAGCCTAAAATGATACGGGGAAAGCAGAAAATAGGGGATCAGAGCTAATACTCGCAAAACGACCGGTCGGGTTGTTACACCAATCAATCATGTAAATCATAAAATCACAAATACACATGTGATAAACATAAAAAAAGAGAGAGCGTAAATGCATAAAACGACGGATCGGATCGTTAACGCCAGGTGGATACAACAATAAAATAAAATATGTGTAGTTCACACTCGATGACATAGCAAATAAGCGAATAAATCAGACACAATGCTGAAAAACTATCACTCACATTTTGAAAATAATGGTAAAAAAGAATAAAATTTAACTGTATACCCTCTTGAACAACTCAATATCTCCGTAGAAGCATTTATTTACAATAATTTAATGAGTATTATACCTAAGAATGTTTTCACCAGCATAAAACATTTGGAAACTTTGCGAGCTTATAAATAAACAAGAATAACTAGGATGGTCATACTTTCAGAGCCCACTTGCTGGAAATCAAGGAAGAGGGACATAGCTTCACCTTTTAGGGCAGGATTTAGAGTTGGGTCTGTTTTTAACGACGCCGTAAAAAATTTGAGGTTGAAATAATTATGTAAGAGTATGATTTTTGAGTGAGAGGGTATTTGTTATTGGAGTTGTTCATGGGGTGGTGAAACTTTTTAAAATTTCTAGTGAATTATTTTTGGGCCAAGAACGTAACAGAATGTTGTTAGGTTGTATGGATCAGATATCCTTCATGTTGACATGTGTGTGATTGCTAGTGTAAACTAATAATAATTTTTGTTGTTGCCTTTTGAATGAGTTAATAAATTTTCTTTGTGGTGTTCGGAGGATGTAGAGGATGTAGTGTTGTGGAACAAATGAAGAATTCAGCCAAAATATCTCCATAATTCTGTATAGTAATTTTTTTTATTTACTAAAAAAGATGGTTGACAATGGAATTTATTTGAAGTTTGTAGCGGTTAAGCAATAGTTTATGGAGGTATATAATTATATATCATGAGAAACATTGAAGGAGGACGAACAGTAAAGTATTAAAACTAGTTATCCGATAAGTAAGAAGCAATAAGCCCAAAAAAAAAAAAAAAAAAAAAAAAAATTAAAAATCATGCAGAAGAGGGACAAGTTTTGTGTTCTCTAAATAACGATAATTCTAACACCACAATTTAACTTGAATATATCCTTAAAAAAGCAATTCAAGAAATATGAAGACACTCAACCAATGTCAAAGAGAATTGTTCATACATGTCTATTTCATACGTTGAGCAAGTAGACCAAATTAGAACAGTGATCTTCACGAGAAAAGGAAATTTGCCAAATTATAATATTTGATATAAGAAATCTTCAAAATTTTTAAAAGACCATATATAAATTGTAGAGAGTTTGAAAAGACAGTACAATTATTGTATTATCAACGCAGAGGTAAAAGGAATTAAGTAAAATGTGAAAAGGCTTACTATGCATAATAAAAATTATGAAAAAAAGGGACTAAATGAACATCTTTATGTATTATGATATATAAATACATATTTTTGTACGTTTAATTTTGTACATAACTTTTTCTTTTTCGTGATTTTGTTTTGTTTTTAAAATTAAATAAACAAAGAAGCAATTAAAGATAAAAAATTTCAAGTAATTGAAATCTCCAGTTTTGGTCTATTTTATACATAATACGAACTAAAACTATTTTTCGCAAGTTAATTTCTGCTGCATTTGTATATAAATTTTTCCGTTCTTTTTCTCGTATTTTTTTTTCTTTTCTACTTTGTTTGTTTTAATATTTATTTCCGTCTGTTACTCCACGGTTACTCTCCACATTATGCCTATATTTGTTTCTAATCTCCTTATAATTTTGTACAGAAGTCCTTAAAATTAATTTTTAACTAAATCACTCTCATCATTTTCCTTTAAATTTAAAGTACTTAACTTAAACATGGAGAGAGGACATAAGAAGAAAAACAACATTCACATGTATATCAAATCTTTCCTTTTCTTTACGTTGCACCCAAACACACACGCAAGTATACGTGATCGACAAGTAATATATAATAAGTTGAGCGTCGAACCCACAAAAACTTGTATTAAACTATTCACCAAATCATTAAAATTGTTATTCAATCCGGTCAAAATCAAAGTCCAAGAGTATGATTATATTATACTACGATTCTAAGTAATAACTAAATTATCAAGTAACGATTTGATTGTTGTGTCTTCAATAAAGACAAATATTTTAGGGTTGTGATCGATTCAACATTCGTATTGTGTTCTAATTAACTCTCCCTTTCATATAATTCACTCATGGTTGCTAATTAATCGATAATTGCTCTCATAGCCTTCTCTTGAAACACTACTCGCCTATTCTCAATAGATTAACGCCTATATTCCTATGAAATTAATCTATTAGAATGCATTAAGATTACGGTATTTAATTAAGCACGGTGACTAGGTATATTCCTATCCTAACCACAAATCCTCTCCCCTGAAGGGTTAAGATCGCGATCTCTTCAATTCTTCTCTAATCTATACACGACTTTCCCAAGCATATCATAGATAGTAAATAGAACCTAACTGCTGGCTAATTAAGCCACAGAATTGAAGAAACAACCATATATTGGTGAATTATAATCAAGGTCAAACTAATGCCAAACAACAATATTCATGGCTAAATCACAACCCCAGAACAGTGGGTGTTTAGCCACTCATGATGTAATCAAACAATTGCATAAGTGTTGCATAAATATAAAATAACTAGAATAAGATGAAGAAAACTGAGAATTCTCAACTTCCTAACGACCCCGTGTGTGTTTTTCCTTCAAAGTGGCGTCAATACCCTCAAAAATATATTTAGTTTTGCTTTTATACGTGTTGGTTAGGTCTAGGGCCGAATAAACCATGTCCCGGGCTAAATAGGAAAATTCCTACCACCGGCGCCCTGGACAGCGTTAGGCACCCACCAGGGCGCTGCCTCCAGATACCAGACTGGCTCCAGCGCCACAGGTGGCTCAAGGCGCTGCCCGTGGCGCCCAAATGCTAACTTGCCCGGTTTCGTTCGTTTTGGCTCTCATTTTGCACGTTTCGCCCCCAATTGCTCCCGGATTGTTCCTAAATATAAAAACACTTCAAATTAGTATAATCATCACATTTAACATCTAAAATTCACGAAACAAAAGTAAAATATGGGGAGATATACATAAAAATATATATACTTTAGGCTACATATCAACACCCCACACTTAGACTCTTGCTCGTCCTCGAGCAATGGGACAAACTACTACCCTTCAACACGTACAAAGTTCATTATCAAGGAGAATTTTAATTTTAAATCACACACTTTACCCCTTTGACTATGATCGATACCGACAATCAAGTATGAACATACAAAAATTCACATTCGTCCCCTTTTAAACATGCCCAAGTATAACAATTTAATTCAATCAATCCAATAACCTATTTGCAGCCACCCAACCTCAAGAGTCAACTTGTAACCATTAAGCCCTCTCAATTCATGCACTTACCCAACCAGAAAGATTACAACATTACCAATTGTTCATGAGATCATGTGCCCTCACCAACAAACAAAAGCGTGAATATAACTAGTCCACACATTCAAATATGCTTTTTGAATATATATTAAGGACATCACACAATTTAACAAACTTCACTCACTCTCACAAAGAATTCATATGCATCCCGTGATTGTACCATAAGCTTGCCCGTAGTGTAGATCTCTACTAATTTAAGCTAGCCAAATCTAGGATCAATTAGGACTTTTAAGGTTGTAATGTAGGCTAAGGGACGGGTAGGATATATTTAGGAATAGTGACTAACCCTCCTAAGCATTTTAATACACTACATTCACAATTCAAACACATATTCTTCTCAACCAATTCACTTGCCACAACCCATATACAATATAATCCCTTTTCAATTAAGCACTTCTATACTTCCACTAGCACAAATTAATAGGAAGTGGATGTGTGTATCTTTTTCTACATACTTTCACTATAATTTTTCTTTTCTTTCTTTTACAACAATATTTTTTCCTACACACACTCCATACATGAAAATTCATTGGCTAGTGGCTTTTGATTTCAATTTTAGTGCACCAATGGGTCTTTCCATGGCTCCACTCAAAAACTATTTCCCAATATCTCATCTTACTTCTTTTTAGCAACCAAGTGCCTTAGGAGGTAAAGGCGCAAAAATCTCAAATTAAGAACAAAATAGGGGTACGACTTGTAATGTGGGTGCCAAGGAAAAGGTCTATAGGCTCAAAGGGTCTAGCGATGGAAAATTTTATTTTTATGCGACAAGCACATCCATGCTCAAGCAAGAAAAGTCCTACGTCATCTCCTAGACTAGCATAACCTACAATTTCGCTTCAATTAACACACGGGACAAGTTCTAGATTACACAGAATAGCATAGAAGATCACTAATCCTCACACACACATTGCACATGACTCAATCACGACGGTTTTGTTCAACTCTCAAGTCAAGCAAGCATGTATAATTGAGATAATTAAACAATATTACACTATGTGGCATACAAGTCAAACAACTGAGCTAAGACGTCACAAAATAAGCTATTTATCTTTGCTTAGGCTTCACATGTCAAACCAAATACAAGGGAAACAGAATGTATATCATAACCTAATATGTCAGCACCAACCATGTCAATGGGTATCTCAAATTTACCTAGTTTCTTCCTAACTACTCCTAAGAAAAAAAATTAAAGTACCCGGTTCGAGCTACACCCTTGGAAAAGAACCTGTGCCCAAAGAAAAATCAAGAGATACTACCTAACTATCCAAAAAAAAAAAAAAAAAAATCTTTTTGGAATTCTTACTCGTACTTTATCCCTCAAGAAAATTGTCCAACAGATCCATCGTCGGGAAAAACCCGAGCTTTTTTTTTCTTTTTTTTTCTCTCTTCGTTAACAAACTAACTCAAACTAACAAAACTAATACCCAATAAAATAAAAAAAAAATTCATAAACAAAACTAATTAACACGAAAAAAATAAAAATAAAAATAAAACACATTTATATAAATTATACAACAACCCCACAAGCAGTATTCTTTCCACCTCACATTTAAGTCATGCATAGTCCTCGATGCATATACATTTGAAAGAGAAAGGTAGGGAGAAAAGAAATACTCCCTGTCACTCGGAGTCCTTTGTATCAGCTGCTTCCGGCTCATCATCATCAGGGCCTAGAGGCACCAAGGCCAGGGGCCCTGTAACCTCGTCACCCCCATCATCCTCTGTGTCTAAGTCGCGGATTGTGTTGGCGTCCTCTGAATAATGAATAGGGCTTCCAGGTGCAATCCCCAACATCTCCTTGGACAAACTAGACAACTCATTGCGTTATTGCATACGCTCCTCATCCGTAACGCCGGCCCTGCACATTAGAAAGTTTAAAGATTTATAAATATACTTGCTGAAGTTCTCGTCCCTCTCATATCTCACCGCCTTTGTCAGCTTGGACGATGTCTCCAGCAGTGATGTGATGTCTAGTAGCCCTGGTGGAGCCTCCACCACCTCATCATAGCCTGTGTACTCTGGCACCCCTCGGTCCATCAGATAATAAGTGAGTACATTCCCAAAGAAGAACCGTTTAATCTGCCACCCAAACCTCGTACGAGCCATCTCCCCAAGCATTAATTCACCAACATTGATAGGTCTGCCTGTCATCAGAAAATAAATGACACACACTCGAGCTCGAGTATAGTCGCTGCTATGCTCGACAAGCATGAGTCTGGCCTATACCAAATTCTGCCACACCTTGGCAGTCTTGTTGAAATCTGATCGGACCATGTGAAGATGAATGTTGCGTTGTTTCCTGATCCATTTTGCATTTGAATCCATGCCACATAAAGTGTGACATATCAAGGTGTACTTCGGGTTGCGGACAATTTTTTTTGGTCTTCTTGGATCAACATTTTCAACACCCAAATATCTACATAAGGCCTCCCTATTCATTGGTATATTGACACCCCGTACACGCGAGGTGCCATGCCCTTGGTGCCAATTTGCATAGAGTTCTCGGACCATGCTCAAATTTGCAAGTCCGGGGCATTTTAAGAGATTTTCCATGTGCCTTGCACGAAGTTGGCCAATCACCTCTGGAAAATTCCTATCCAAAGCCTTGGTGTTTATCCCCATGCGGAGATGTTGCGACCGTATGGCACAAAATCCCTGTGCCAAGCAATTTCTAAATTATTAATTAAGTCCAACCGGGGCCTGGGTCTCTGTGGTGCAAGTTGGGATCCCTCGGCCGATTTCTTGCCCTTAGCTTGTCATGAAGGGCCTTCTCCTTGCTTTCTCTTTTTGAGTGCAAGAGAGGTGGATGAGGACTTGCCAATGCCTTTGCCCTTATTAGCACCATCACCAGCCATTTTTTTATCCTGCCACACAACAAAAAGATAAATATGGAAACTCTCCAAGGATTACACCTAAGGTTGTCGTGCAAGTCAAACAATGACCCCACACTTAAAACCAAAGGTGAACTATACATTTTTTTCATGATTGTTATTTGAAAAGTGCAAGTGTTGCATTCCAAGACTATGGGTATTAAAGACTTCCCCATGCTATCCATATATATGATTTTATCATGTCTAAGTGAATTCATTTCAATGTGAGCAAGAGGCATGTGTGACTCCACATTCTACAATTACAAAACTATACTATATTAACTAATTTCTAAAACATGTTTATACATACAATACATAAGATACATGGTGTAAAGACATGAATTCTTTTTATCAAAACTCAATCTCCTAGCATTTCAAAGCATCCCTATACACCCCACACTTATCCCAAATTCATCAACAAAGACACTCGGTCCCTAAATCATCATTCAAACATTTTTATAAACACCTTGTAGACATAAAGTGTGAGCTTTAGAATTCAACAATGGTGGATGATGGTGGCCCTCCCAATTTTAAACGGAGTAGAGGGACTTCTAGTTTACTACTTCGTATACACAATACACACATAATTTTCAACAATTTCAAGCCACCCACCATAAAATTTGCTTAACAACTCCATAATGGAAAGAACTGGAGATTAGAGCTCTTGGGGGATGGGGTATGCTTTGTTATCTACAAATTAAAAACACAAGATGAAGAAGAAGAAGAAGAAGAAGAAGAAGTAGAAGAAAACAATAAGAACAAGAACACATACCTGTGGATTGGAGAAGAAAGACAAGAGAAAACTTGATTAGAAAAAAAAATTTTAGAGAGAGGAAGGGGGGGGGGGGGGGGGGGGGAGTCGCGGGTAGGGAGAGAGAGAGGAGGGGAGTGTTTTTTCTTTCTTTTGTGGGTGTTTGGGTAGGAGATGGGTTATAATATTATTATAGGTGGGTATTTGGGTTGGGTTAAATGGGTTAAGGTTTTAGAATATAAAAATAAAACGAAAAAAAAATAAAAAATGACTTACCTGGGCACTGTTCACAGCGCCCCAGGCAGCGCTGGCCTGGGCACTGTTGACGAAATATTTTTTTTAAAAAAAATATCCCGATCCCCCAAGCTTTTTAAATACTCAATTATATTTCCTACACCATTATATCTATAATTTCTATTCCTATAAAGAAAAATGTATAATCTATCTACTCTAAAGAAAAATTCAAGAAGTTAACTACGAAAGCAATATAAAAATTGGGTTGCCTCCCAACAAGCGCCTGATTTAACATCGCGGCACGACGCAGAGTCTCGCTTTACTCATCAACAAGTACGACTTTGGTTTTCTCGCGACTCATGGCTCCTCTCCAATAGTGCTTGACTCAATGCCCATTCACCAAAAAATTTCTTTCACCATGTATAGCTCGCAACTCAAGTGCACCATAAGGAGTGACTCTCACCACTTCAAATGGGCCTGACCATCTTGATTTTAGCTTCCCGGGAAACAACCTCAGTCTAGAATTGAATAATAATACCTATTGGCCTGGCTCGAATTGACACGGCTTAATATGCTTGTCATGCCATCTTTTGGTCTTTTCTTTGTACATTTTAGCATTTTCGTATGGGTGTAGCCTAAACTCATCTAATTCATTCAACTGTAGCAGTCTTTTCTCACCCGCGACTTCAAGGTCCATGTTCAGCTTCTTGATGGCCCAATATGCTTTATGTTCGAGTTCAACGGGCAAATGACATGCCTTCCCATAGACTAACTTATACGGTGACGTCCCAATTGGCGTTTTGTAAGCTGTTCTATATGCCCATAAGGCATCATCTAATTTTGCAGCCTAATCCTTCCTGTTCACACTCATCGTCTTCTCTAATATTTGCTTTATTTCTCTATTTGATACCTCGGCTTTTCCACTTGTTTGAGGGTGATATGCTGTCGCAACTGTATGACAGACTCCATATTTAACTAGAAGGTTATTCAACAACCGATTGCAAAAGTGGGTCCCTTCATCACTAATCAAGGCCCATGGAGTCCCAAACCTCGAAAATATATTCTTCTTCACAAATGCAGCTACAACCATGGCATCATTTGTCGGCAATGCAATCGCCTCTACCCATTTTGACACATAGTCAACTGCCAGCAAAATGTACTTATTTCCTCTGGATGATAGGAATGGTCCCATAAAATCTATCCCCCACACGTCAAAAATATCCATCTCCAAGATATTATTCAAAGGCATCTCGTGCCTCCTCGAGATCGTTCCTGTCCTCTGACACTGGTCACATTTTTTAACAAATACATGGGCGTCTTTGAATAAAGTTGGCCAGAAAAACCCGGACTATAGTACTTTCTCCGCTGTTCTATCGCTACCATGATGGACCCCATAAGGTGATGCATGGCAATCATACAACATCAATTCTACCTCTTTGTCTGGAATGCATCTCATCATCAACTGATCAACACATTGTTTGTACAAATATGGCTCATCCCAGTAGTAGAACCTCACATCATGTAAGAACCTCTTTCTAGCCTCAGATTCAATCTCTGGCGGAAGTACCCTACTCACAAGATAATTCACACATTCAGCATACCATGGAGGAGGGTCTTGGGTTACAACAAAAAATTGCTCATCAGGAAATACTTCTTTGATTTGTCCACCCTCATCCACATGGTCATGATTTTCCAGCCTTGACAGATGGTCAGCTACCTGGTTCTCAGTGCCCTTTCGGTCTCTTATCTACATCAAATTTCTGCAACAACAAAACCCAACGCATAAATCTAGCTTTAGACTCTTTCTTCGTAAATAAATACTCGATTGCAACATGATCGGTGTGGACTATGACTTTTGTTCCCACCAAGTAGGCCTGAAATTTCTCAAAGGCCCACACAACAGCCAACAGTTCCTTCTCAATGGTGGGGCATCATCAAGAGTCTTACTCGCATAGTAAATGGAATAAAATACTGTCTTTCCGTTGGCCTAACACTGCCTCACTGGCATCACACATAAGTTCAAATGGTAGAGAACAATCTGGTGCAACAATTATGGGGGAAGCTACCAATTTCTTTTTGAGTTCTTCAAATGCCTTCATGCATACTTCATAAAAATTGAACTTGACATCTTTTTCGAGCAACCTGCACAAAGGAGTGGCAGTTTTTGAAAAATCTTTAATAAAGCGTCTATAGAATCCTACATGTCCCAAGAAACTCCGGACACCCTTCACAGAAATTAGTGGAGGTAATTTTTTAACCGCCTCCACTTTAGCCTTATCAACTTCAATGCCACTCCTAGACACTCTGTGACCCAAAACGGTCCCTTCCTACACCATAAAGTAATACTTCTCCCAATTTAAGAACATATTCGTTTCTTCACAACGGGTTAATACCATACTCAGATTTTTCAAACAATCATCATAAGAGGACCCGAAGAATGAGAAGTCATCCATAAACACCTCAACGAATTTTTCCACCATGTCAGTGAAAATAGCCATCATGCATCTATAGAAGGTGGCTGGTGCATTACAAAGACCAAACGACATCCGCTTGAAGGCGAAAGTGCCATAAGGATAAGTAAACGTGGTTTTCTCCTGATCCTCTAGGAATATGAAAATCTAATTGTATCCCGAGTACCTATCAAGAAAGCAATAATAATCATGTCCTGCTAACCTGTCTAACATTTGATCAATGAAGGGAAGTGGGAAGTGGTCCTTGCGGGTTGCCTTGTTGAGCCTTCGATATTCAATGCAAACTCTCCATCCCGTAATAGTGAGAGTAGGGATTAGCTCATTTTTATCATTCTCAATCACAGTCATCCGCCCCTTTTTGGGCACATATTGAATTGGGCTTACCCAGTTGCTGTCAGAAATAGGAAAGATGATACCTGCATCAAGAAATTTTATGACTTCCTTCTTCATGACTTCTTACATAATGGGATTTAACCTCCTTTGCTGCTTTACACTCGAGCGATGTACATCTTCCAAGAAGATTTTATGCATGCAAAATGATGGACTGATTCCCTTAATATCTACAATTGTCCACCCAATCGCTTTTTTTGTGTTCACGAAGTACTCTGAGCAATTTATCTTCTTGTGTTTTAGTCAGGCTAAATGAGATAATCACGTGCAATGCCTCGGAGTTCTCCAAATAAGCATCGCGCAGATGTTCTGGAAGGGGCTTAAGTTCTAACTTTGGAGCTTCCTCGATAGATGGCTTAGGAGGGGTCAGGGTAACAGGCTTATTCAACTCCTCAAATTTTGCTAACCCGTGGATATAGCTGCATGATACATCAAACACTTGCTCAATTTCTTCCCTCGTTTCATCTTCACTACCTTCGTCATTCTCAATTAAGAATCGTTCAAGAGGGGCAACAGGGATCATATAAGGAACCAATGGTGCATCATTGCTTTCCACCACAGAAATCATGGATAGCTCTTCATAGTGGACTGGTAATTTAAGTGCTTTATATACATTAAATACCTCCACTCAATCACCAACTCTCATCGTCATCTTCCCTTCACACACATCAATAATAGCTCGGCCCGTGTCTAAGAAGGGATGTCCCAAAATAAATGGGACTTCCTGATCGGGCTCGTAATCCAGTATAATAAAATCAGCAGGGAATATGAAAGAGCCCACTTGAACTAGCACATCTTCAATCACTCCTTCAGGATGAGCAAGGGAGTGATCATCCAATTGTAAGATTACCGTTGTTGGGCGTGGCTCACCCAACCCCAACTGTTTGAACACAAATAGCGGCATCAAATTAATTCTCTCCCCAAGATCACACAAATCTCACCCGACTGCTTGCTTACCGATCGAGATTTGGATAGTGAAACTACCCGGATCCTTTAATTTCTGAGGTAGTTTTGAATTCTTGAGATACATTCCTCAGTGAGTGCCACGGCTCAAATTCAGTCAGCCTCCTTTTATTGGACACAATGTCCTTGATGTATTTGGCATATTTGGGCACTTCCTGTAAAATTTTTACCAGTGTAATGTTAATTTGCACCTGTTTCAAAAGATCAAGGAACTTTTTGTACGCGGAATTATCTTTCACTTTCTGCAACTTTTGAGGGAACGGAGGAGCTGGCCTTGCAACCACTGGTGGGGGTTGCTCAGCCACCGACCCTTCAGCTGGCTTCTCTGACTCTTTTGATTTGTCTGATGTTGATTCTATAGTGGCTGGCCTCTCATTAAAAGTTACATGATTTCTCTTCTTCGACTGGACCTCTTCTAATTGTCTCCTATTCCTCAATGATACGACATTAATGGATGCCTTAGGATTAGCCTTAGTGTCACTTGGGAGAGCTCCCACTGATCTGGTATTTTAGGCATTGGCAAGTTGCCCCATTTGGCGTTCCAAATTTCTCATTGCTACGACTTGGGCATGTTGATCAACCATTACTTTTTGATCGAAGGCTTGCTGATCAGTCATCATTTTCTTTATCATCTCCTCAAGGCTAACTTGTTGTTCAGTTTGAGGTCGTTTGTATTGTTGTTGAGGTGATTGGGGCCGGTATTGATTATGAGTGCCTTAATTTCCACCCCAAGAGAAGTTTGGGTGATTCCTGCAGTTGAGATTATAAGTGTTCCCATATTTATTTTCCTGACCCCTATTTGCATTACCCACAAAGCAGACATACTCTGGATTAGCTGGGCACAAGTCGCTAGGGTGACCCTCTCCACATACTTCACAAAATACCTGAACTTGTTGCACTGGTTGGGCTTGTTGCTTGTTAATAACCAAGGTCATCTGATTGACTTGGTTGGTCAGTGCGGAAATCTGCGTTGATAATGCCGAGATGACATCTAACTCGATAACCCCTAAAGACTTTTGTACTGTGTGTTTTCCCATCTTTCCTTGCCAATCCGGGTTGGTTTTGGAGAATTTGTTTAATAATGCATAAATTTCATCAAAGCTTTTCTTCAATACTTGACCTCGAGCTGCAGTATCTACCACAATCTTTGTTTGGGAATATAGCCCTTATATGAAGGTATGAGCTAACACTTTGTTGGTCTGATTGTGATGAGGACAGTCTCTGAGTAGCCCCTTGAACCTTTCCTATGCTGAATATAAAGATTCGCCTGCTTTCTGTTTAACTCACTTCTGATTTTTGCAGTTTTACCTGAAGGGAAGAACCTTGCCAAAATTTTTCTTGCCAAATCATTCCATGATGTAATGGAATTAGTTGGTTCTGCCTTTAGCCATCACTTAGCTTCGCCCAACAGAGAGAATGGAAACAGTGTGAGCCTCACATAATCTGGAGTGACCCCGTTAGTGATATAAGTATCACTAATCTCCAAAAAGTTCAGAATATACTGCTGTGGATCCTCGTGTAGAAGACCCAAAAACTGCCTGTTTGCATGTAGTAGCTGGATCATGCTCTGTTTCAGCTCAAAGTGCCCAGTGATTCTGGGCTTCATTATACTGGAGGTAACATTAGCAATAATAGGCATTGCTACCTCCTGAACAGCCATATGTTGCTCCTCTGCCATGTTCACAGGAAATTGAACGAGTGCCTGAATATTGTTTGTATCCCTTGCTTCCCTCAACCTCCTGTGAAATGTTCTCTCAGGTACGAGGTCAAAGCCGTCGAGTCTGTCCTGGCTTCTGACCCTATGCATTCAATCAAAGTTCTTGAGATTAGAGCAACAATCAAGTAACGTTAGACTAGATGAAATAAACAATTAAAGAAAAAACTAGAAAGTAGCCTATTTTCAAGTCCCCGACAACGGCGCCAAAAACTTGTTGCTCCCAAATACACACGCAAGTATACGTGGTCGACAAGTAATATAATAAATAAGTTGAGTGTCGAACCCACATAGACTTGTATTAAACAACTCACTAAATCACTAAAATTGTTATTCAATCCGGTCAAAATCAAAGTCCAAGAGTATGATTATATTATACTACGATTCTAAGTAATAACTAGATTATCAAGTAACAAGTTGATTGTTGTGTATTCAATAAAGACAAATATTCCAGGTTTCTGATCGATTCACCATTCGTATTGTGTTCTAATTAACTCTCCCTTTCATATAATTCACTCATGGTTGCTAATTAATCGATAATTTCTCTCATAGCCTTCTCCTGAAGTACTACTCGCCTATTCTCAATAGATTAACGACTATATTCTTATGAAATTAATCTATTCGAACGCATTAAGGTTACGATATTTAATTAAGTACGGTGACTAGGTATATTCCTATCCTAACCACAAATCTTCTCCCCTGAAGGGTTAAGATTGCGCTCTCTTCAATTCTTCTCTAATCTATACACGGCTTTCCCAAGCATAGCATGTATAGCAAATAGAACCTAACTGCTGGCCAGACAATTAAGCAATTAAACACAGAATTGAAGAAACAACCATATATTGGTGAATTATAATCAAGGTCAAGCTAATGCCAAACAACAATATTCATGGCTAAATCACAACCCCAGAACAGTGGGTGTTTAGCCACTCATGATGTAATCAAACAATTGCATAAGTGTTGCATAAATATAAAATAACTAGAATAAGATGAAGAAAACTGAGAATTCTCAACTTCCTAACGACCCCGTGTGTGTTTTTCCTTCAAAGTGGCGTCAATACCCTCAAAAATATATTTAGTTTTGCTTTTATACGTGTTGGTTAGGTCTAGGGCCGAATAAACCATGTCCCGGGCTAAATAGGAAAATTCCTACCACCGGCGCCCTGGACAGCGTTAGGCACCCACCAGGGCGCTGCCTCCAGATACCAGACTGGCTCCAGCGCCACAGGTGGCTCAAGGCGCTGCCCGTGGCGCCCAAATGCTAACTTGCCCGGTTTCGTTCGTTTTGGCTCTCATTTTGCACGTTTCGCCCCCAATTGCTCCCGGATTGTTCCTAAACATAAAAACACTTCAAATTAGTATAATCATCACATTTAACATCTAAAATTCACGAAACAAAAGTAAAATATGGGGAGATATACATAAAAATATATACACTTTAGGCTACACATCACTTTCCTTGCCTTGTAACATTCAATTTATTTTTCTTCTTCACTTTGTTTGTTTTCATTTTCTATTCCTCCATGTATCAGTTACTCTCCACTTCATACCTTTTGTTAAAAAATAAAAAATAATAATCTCCTCCTAATTTTATCCAAGTTTTCACAAATAAAATTTTTTCTCAAACACTCTCATTATTTTCTCTTGTAAATTCGAAGTGCTTCGATAGGAAAAGTGAGCGAGTGGACAGAGAGAAAAAGTACCTGTCGCAAGTGTATTCAAATTGATTGTAGCTTCAAGCTAAAACTTTTGATCACATCTTCCTTTCTTCTTCTTGCTTCATCCCATGATAATAAATTTTAGATCCCTCCGCGAAAGCCTGCTGACACCTTTTGTTATGCCATTAACCGGTGCTTGGTGACTTGAAGAGTGAAGGAAGAATTCATCTGATAAGAGGATAATCAAATACCATTCTACAAGATATATATTAGTACTATTTTTGATGTCATGTTATAAAATGGTGTTGGATTGTTGATGTCTCAGTTCCATAAGCTCATTCAATCCTATTTTCATTTATCTACACTGCACAATATATGAATTGGTGACAATAAAAAGAAAGATGGTGAATGCATATGGTGTGTTTCTTTATACCGTGGTATTTCAAATTTAATTGTGAAGACTAATTTTAAATTCTATAATTAAGTTTATCAATGCATGAAATTGTAACGAAAAAAATATAAGAGAGTTATAACTGAAACTTTATGTCACTAAGGATTTAAAAGAGGAGAAGAAATTGAATAGAAAAGAGAAAGATAGAAAGAAACTATGATAATATCAGAAAATATTAGTTCACTAATCCTCCATAATATACAATAATGGTTGAACGTATAGCAATATCCATTATTGGGACTATTTCTATCATTAATGTTATGAATTTTTTTACCAGAGCATTAAGTACAAAACACCACTTAATTGGAGATAATTTTTTTAGTGTAACGATCTGACCGGTCGTTTTGAGCGTTTGCACTTCGATCGGTAGTTTGAGATCATGAGTAGCTTTGTATGATATATTATGACTTATATGAATCGTTGATTTTGGTTTTCAGGTCATTTAGAATCGATTTGGGATAATGAATTTCATGATTTAAGCTTTAAGTTGGAAGAGTTGACCAAGTTTGATTTTTGAAAATTTGACATCGGAACGGAGTTTTGATGGTTTCGTTAGGTCCGGATGGTGATTTTGGACTTGAGCGTATGCCCAGATTCGCATTTGGATATTTCTAGAAGGATTCGGCGCTAATAGGCGAAAGTTGGAAATTTGAAGGTTTGGAAAGTTCGTAAGATTGACCGAGAGTTGACTTTGATGATATTAGGTTCGGATTGTAGTTACGGGAATTTGAATAGCTTCATTATGTTATTTGATATTTTGTGCAAAATTTGGGCTCATTCCGGGTTGATTTAATATGTTTCGGTGCAAGTTTTGCAAGTTGAAAGTTCAAGGTTCATTTAAGTTTGATTTGCAGTGCGATTCGTCATTTCGATGTTGTTATGTGTGATTTAAAGCCTCGAGTAGGTCCGTGTTGTGTTATTGGACTTGTTGGTATATTGGATGAGGTCCCGAGGGGCTCAGATGATTTTCGGACGAGGTTCAGAGCATTTTAGAAATTTTGGCTAAGGCTAGTTTGGCAGAGGTTCTGGTGTGACCGCACTTGCGGAGCCATGGGCGCAGGTGCGGAGCTGCAAAAGTGGTAGTGCGAACGCAGAAGCGAAGTGAAGCTGGATTAGGGCTTCCGCAGAAGAGGGGAAGTGGGCTGCATGTGCGGTAGCGTAGAAGCGGTAGGCGTGATCGCAGAAGCGGGGATGTGAGCAGGAGTGCAGCTTGTGTCACACCTGCGCTTGTGTAGAAGCGGTCCCTATTGTGCAGGTGCGGAAGGGTGGATTTCCAGTGTTTTCCACAAGAGTGGAGCTCGTGTCGCAAAAGCGACGCCGTAGAAGCATCCCTTGGTTCACGAAAGCAAAAATCGTTGGGCAGAAGCCATATATCAAGGTTTTGGCTTCTTTTATCATATTTTGAGATGTGGGACTCGGATTGAGGCGATTTTGGAGGAAAATTTTATCATAAGGATTGGGTTAAGTGTTGTACACTTGCTTTTGATTTTATTTCATGAATCCATCTTCAGTTTTTGCAATTGGTTGCTGAATTTTAAAGAGAAATTGGGGATTTTTGTCTAGAACTTCAGATAGCGAATTTTTGAGTTTTGAACGTTGATTCAGAGTCGGATTTGAGTGAAACTAGTATGGTTGGACTCATAATTAATGGGTTTCAGATTTTATGAGTTTCATCGGGTTATGAGGCATGGGCCTAGGTTGGGCTTTTGGGTTGATTTTGGGATTTGATTAAATATTCGACCTTTATCAATTGGATTTGTCTCCTTGGGCTTTATTTGATGTATTTGGGTTGCTTTTGGTTAGTTTCGAGCCGTTCGAAGTTCGGCACGTGTGGGATGGAATTTTTGATCATTGTTTGGCTTGCTCGGTATTGGTTTTGGCTTGTTCAAGGTAAGTAACACTTCCAAACTTGGTGCTGAGGATTTGAAACCCCGAATTTCGTGTTATGTGTTTGCTGTGCGGTGATACACATGCTAGGTGACGACGTGTGGGCGTGCACTGTGTGAATTATTACTCCGTTATCTCTGTGGTACTGTATAGTTAACTGATGTTATCTGTAACCATGTCTAGGATACATGCTTATTTTGTTGGGTCCCACTGAGGTCATATTTCTATTGAATTACTTGTTTAAATTACAACTTACTCAGTCATGTTCATTCATTTCATATCATATCTCAGTCTCTGTTGCTATTTAATGACATATTATATCATCATTTTTGGGCTAGTTTCATGGCATTGTGAGCCCGAGAGACTAGAGAGATTGATGACTGAGTTAGATCGAGGGCCTGATTGTGAGTCATATTATGGGATCGGGTTGCACACCACAACATGTTATATTGATTTATGCCTGGATCTGGCTTATTATGGCGCTTGGGCTGAAGGAGCCCCTCCGGAGTTTGTACACACCCCTAGTGAGCGCAGTTAATTATATTGAGGGATGGATCTTCCCTGGACATAGATCTTGTCCGAATCATTTATATCTGGGGATGGATCTTCCCCACGGGCTGGATTGGCCCTATCAACTACTGAGTGATTGATGATAAATTGATGTATATATTCCTGGATGGATCTTCCATGGGCTGGATTGGCTATATACAGTACTGAGTGATTGAACCATTTGAGTGGAAAGTGTGAGACAGTGAGATTGAGTACTCCGAGAGTGTGAGTACATGAGTCATCTCTGAGATACATTGCATTTGATATGTATACTTGACATACAAGCATATAGATGCATTTTTCCTCATGCTGTACGACATTGCGTCATTCATAATTTCATCTGCATAGTGACATGTAGGCATAGAGATGTACTTTTCTCATGCTATCTGAAAAATAAAACATCTTAAGTATTGTTGAAAAGTTTTGGGAAAAATCACAGTTTTACAAACCTACTCATATTTTGGTGATTTCGGCAAGGGATTTGACTTGCACTGTATACTTGAAAAGAATCATTAATTTTTTGGAATTTTATACGAGCTGAGCATTTGTTTATTGAGTTATTTCTTGCACCATCTTTACTATATGGTTATGAACTGGTGCTGGTTATTGGAGTTGGACTCTGACCCTTGTCCCAGCTCGTCACTACTTTCAACCTAATGTTAGGTTTGTTACTAAATGAGTACATGGGTTCGGTTGTACTCATACTACACTTCTGCACCTTGCATGCAGATGTTGGATGATGACTATGATCGACGAGAGTTGGATTTGAAGACGTACCTGCGCTCCAGTTGTAGCTGCCTCTTGTTCATGGTAGCTTTATATTTATAAAAATTTATTATGTACATTTCGAATAGATGATGTATTTATTTCATACCATCTTTCTAAATTCTAATATTAGGTGCCATCACGATTATTTGGATTTTTGGTCGTGACATTTAGGTAGAGGGTAGTTTGGTCCTTTAACTTTTGAAGGATATTTTAGTAAAATAACTTCACCTATAAGTGTTCATGCTTATAATATATTAAAACTTGTTCACAAACTCTACCCGGTTGGCATGGCTTTGTGAGTGTTGACGGCAAAACTTCCTCTGTAAACCGTCATGATGACACCTAGACTTTACGACTAGGTAAGCCTAGAAATTTACGAAAATAATAATAAAAAAATAAATGTAAAGCTTAACAACTAACAACAACAAATAACTGAATAACTAGTAACATTGCATGCCCGTCATGTACAATAACTAATACTCTATACATTCACAGTCTTCCCGAAACCCGGAACAAAGTAAGTCACAAGCTACAGAGGAAAATAGTATCTCTATACACCAGAGTCTAATAAAATAAATATAGAAGGTATTTGACATAGGGGAGAATAGAGGGGGACCCGATGTCTCTAGACGCGGAAGATATACCTTGAAGTCTCAAGCTGTCGCTGCTCACTGATGACGTAGCTGATAATAAGGAGCACCTGGATCTGCACACAAACATGTGCAGAAGAGTAGCATGAGTACACAACAACGGTACCAAGTAGGTGAGCCTAACCTCGAGTAGTGACGAGGTCAGGTCAGGCCCATTGGTATATACTAAATAAGCAGGAGAATATAACATTATAATAAGAGACCGAAATTTAACAAAAAGGAAAAAACATAGCAAAACATCAGTACAACACACAGGGATAAACAACAGGGGATCTCTCGAGATTCCATCTCGTAGTCCCAAAGTAAATATGCAGGGAGGACTCCCGAGGTACCGCCTCGTAGTCTTAAAAGTAAATATACAGGGAGAGCTCCCGAGGTACTGCCTCGTAGTCTCAAAAGTAAATGTGCAGGGATAACTCCCAAGGAATCGCCTCGTAGTCTCAAAAGTAAACACACAACTCAAACCGATAAATACAACAGTTAACAACAAGAATTCTACAGTTAATACTGATAAAGAACAAGGAAAATCAAGAAACTAATTAGTCATGCTTCACAGAGTTCAAATAAGAATGTAAAACACGTAGACATGCGCTATTGGACTAAACAGGATAACTACACATGATGGTATAGCTCAATTAAGAATGAAAACATATTACTACTCAATAAAATGGTGTAACTCAATTAAAATGAAAACATGTTGCTACTCAGTAAAAATCGGGTTTTACAACAAATTAGGCAAGCCACTTACCTCGAACCAAGCTCAAATCAATCCGTAAGAATACCTTTTCCTCGATTATCCGGCTCCGAATGGATCAAATCTAGCCAAACACAATTACATATCATAAATACAACTATAATGGACTAAGCTAATTAATGAATTTAAGACTTTAACAATAAATTCGAAAATCGCCCTAAAAAACCTCCTCGGGCCCATGAATTGGAATCGGGTAAAAGTCACAAAATATGAACCCCCATTCACTCACGAGTTCACTCGTACCAAAATTATCGAAATCTGATATCAAAATCTGAATCAAATCTCAAAAACTTAGTTGAAGAACTTCCGACCTTTTCCCCCAAATTTCTCACCCAAATTCCTTAATTTAATGATGAAATCAACTATATATTAATGGAATACAACCATAAACGAGTTAAGAATCATTAACCCAAAGTTATCTCTGAAAAATCCTTGAATTATCACCTTATCCGAGCTATCAAAGTCCTAAAATTGAAAAATGGGATAAAACCCTCGAACTTGGCCCTTTTCTGCCCAGCGATTTTGCACCTGCTGGACAACAGTCACACCTGTGGAAATTCCATCACAGGTGTGGAAATGACTAAAGGGGGTTGTGTCCGCTTTTGTGCTTGCTCTTCTGCACGTGCAATCCCGCACCTGCGGTCTCCCTACTGCAGGTGCTAAACACCAGAAACTAGACAAACTTCAGCAATTTGCATAAGTCCAATTTCAATTCGTTAAGCATCCGAAACACACTCGAGGACCTCGGGACCTCAACCAAACATAACATCAAGTCCTAAAACACCATACGAACTTAGTCGAGCCCTCAAATCACATCAAACAACGCTAAAAATATGAATCACCCTCCAATTCAACTTAATGAACTTTGACACTTCAAACTTCTACAGCAGATGCCGAAACCTATCAAACCACATACGATTGAACTCAAATTGCACACAAGTCATATTCAAATACAAACCTACTTCAACTTTCGGAATCAGAATCGGACCCCGATATCAAAAAGTCCACTAGCGATCAAACTTCTCAAACATTCAACTTTCGCCATTTCAAGCCTAATTCAGATACAGACCTCAAAAATACAATCCGAACACGCTCCTAAGTCTAAAATCACCCTACGGAGCTTACGAAATTGAAAAAACTCCATTCTGGAGTCGTCTTCACACAGTTCCGACTATGGTCAAAATCCTAGATCTTTAGCTTCCGTTTTAGGGACTAAGTGTCCCTATACACTTTGAAACCACGAAAAAAACCTCCCGACAAGTCACATAAGCAGAAAAAGATACGGGGGAAGAAGTAAATAGGGGATCGGGGCTAATACTCTCAAAACGACCGGCCGGGTCGTTACATCCTCCCCCTCTTAAGACAATCGTTCATCCTCGAACGAGTATAGAGACATATATGAAGCGGTGAAAAGATGAGGATAACAGCTTCACATATTATGTTCGGTCTCCTAAGTTGCCTCCTTGACTAGCTGACCCCTCCATTGAACCTTCACGGAAGCAATGTCCTTTGACCTCGGCTTTCAAACCTGCCTGTCCAAAATAGCAATCGGCTCCTCAACATAAGATAAATCCTTGTCCAACTGGACTGAGTTGAAATCCAACACATGAGACGGATCTCCGTGATACTTTTGGAGCATAGAAACATGGAATACTATATGAACCCCTGCAAGACTGAGAGGCAAGGCAAGCTCATAAGCAACCTCTCCAACATATCGCAACACCTCAAATGGGATGATAAACCTTGGGCTCAAAGTGTCCTTCTTTCCGAACCTCATAACACCCTTCATCAGTGACACCAGAGAAGGAACCGCTCTCCAACTATGAATGCCACATCGCGGACCTTTTGATCCGCATAACCCTTCTGTCTGGACTGGAATGTGCAAAGTCAATCCTGAATTACTTTAACCTTCTCCAGAGCATGCTGAACCAAGTCTGTACACAATAATCTAGCCTCGCCCAGCTCGAACCAACCCACTGGAGACTGACACTGCCTACCATACAGTGCCATCTAGATGCTTGACTGATAACTCTGGTTGTAGGAAAACTCCGCAAGTGGCAAGAACTAATCCCACAAGCCTCCAAACTCCATCACACACACACGGAGCATATCCTCTAATATCTAAATAGTGCGCTCAGACTGATCGTCTGTCTGAGGGTGAAATACTATGCTCAACTCTACTCGAGTACCCTACTCATGTTTCACGGCCCTCCAGAACCGTCATGTAAACTGCGTACCCCGATTATAGATGATTGATACCGATATGCCATGAAGCTTGACGATCTCGCGGATATAAACTCGAGCCAGCTGCTTAGAAGAATAGGTAGTCATCACAGGGCCTATCCACAATCGCTCAAACTGCATCAAACTTCTGCTGAGTCTGTGGAAGCCCAACAACAAAATCCATATTTATCCACTCCCATTTCCACTCCAGAATCTCTAACTTCTGAAGCAACCTACCTAGTCCCTGATGCTCATACTTTACCTGCTGGCAATTTAGACACCAAGCTACATACTCCACTATGCCCTTCTTCATTCTACTCCACCAGTAATGCTGCCTCAAGTCCTGATATATCTTCGCGGCACCCGGATGAATGGAGTATCGTGAACTGTGAGCCTCTTGGAGAATCAACTCATGCAAACCATCCACATTAGGCACACATAGCCTGCCCTACATCCTCAATGCACCATCATCCCGAATAGTGACCTCTTTAGCATCACCGTGATGGACCGTGTCCTTAAGGACAAATAGATAGGGGTCATCATACTGACGTTCCCCAATACGATCATAAAGAGAAGACCAAGAGACAATGCAAGCCAATACTCGACTCAGCTCAGAAATATCCCATCTCACAAACTGGCTGGCTAAGGCCTGAACATCAAATGCCATGGGCCTCTGTGCTGCTGGTAGATATTCTAAGCTCCCCAAACTCTCCGCCTGGTGACTGAAAGCATCGGCCACCACATTGGCCTTCCCCGGATGGTACAAAATGGTGATATCATAGTCCTTAAACAGCTCCAACCACCTTCACTGATGCAAGTTAAGATCATTTTTCTTGAATAGATGCTACAAACTCCGATGATCGGTGTAAATCTCACAAGGGACACCGTACAAATAGTGCCCCCAAATCTTCAAGGCATGAACAATAGCTGCTAAACCAAGGTCGTGGATAAGATAGTTCTTTTCATGCACCTTCAGTTGTCTGGACGCATATGCAATCACACTACTATCCCGCATGAACATCACACCGAGACTAATCTGTAACGCATCATAATATACAGTATAAGACCCCGAACATGTGGGCAATACCAATACTGGGGCTATAGTCAAAACTGTCTTCAGCTTCTGAAAGTTATCCTCACACTCTTTGTCAACCTGAATGGAGCACCCTTCTGGGTCAACCCGATCATAGGTGCTGCAATAGATTTGAAACCCTCTATAGATGGACAGTAATACCCGCCAAACCAAGAAAACTCCAGATCTCCGTAGCTGAGGATGGTCTAAGCCTACTCTGTATTGCTTCCACCTGTCGCGCCCCCTTTTTTCCCTCGCGGAATCGGGTTTCGACATTCATCTGGGACAACTCCCTTCCTTTTGGTAGAGAGGTATGGAAAGTGAAGAGTCGCCACCTAACGGATTTATGGTGCGTTAGGGCACCTAATGCAAGTAATTCATGAAACCAGTCTACGTCACTAGAGATTGGGTAAGGGATTCAAATTGCCTTGAGGGGAAGGTGTTAGGCATCCCTTGAGGTCCACAATGATGGGTCCCGGCCAAACTTAGTAAATTAGTCATTTAGTAGATAAGCAGTCTAAGCACACATATGTAAGTAAGATAAAAGAAGTTTAAAAGGTAAGCAGTCTGAGTAAACATATGTAAATAAGATAGGGGAGTCCTAATTTATTATCCTATCGGATCACATCTTAACAATGCTCGATAATCCTTCCTCAACTAGAGGGGTTACACGTGGCATTAGCGTACATGTCATCATATCCTTTTACCGCCCAAATACCCCCCCTTTAGCGATTATGTAAGCGGTTTTAATTAACGAACTCTAAGCGTGCTTTACCCATCCCTTCCTCGTGGCCCTGGAGGTCTTTAGGACTTCTAAATTTAGGGCAGTTCTAGACTCTCCTAAGATGTTAAAAAGGGAAAAACCTAAGCGACAACAAAGAACAAACAAGACTGTCAAATCTGAAACAATTAAGAGGTTCATGTTTACCTCCACACATAAACAGATAATTAGCATGTCTCAAGCATAGATTTCTGAAAGTCCTGGAATAGGATATCTAGGGGAATATAACAAGAAGAGAATATGCAGCAGTGGCGTAAAACTAATTAGTTTGCCTACTGATTTTAGAACCTGTTGAATTTGGGAAGTCACAAATAAACAAAACATAGTTATACAACCATTTGTAAGGCCTTAATTACCTATAAGCTTTCCTAGGCGTGGTTCAGGGATACCCTATAACATGTCGTCTAAAATGCAAACAGAATTCTTGAAATTGACTAAAGGAAAATAAATAGTTTGAGTTTTAATACATCCTATAAACATGCTTGTCTAGGTGTTGAAATACAAAAGTTGATTTCATGCATATTTTATCCTATAACATGGTGTCTAGGCGTTGAGGCTGTTCTTTTAAGCATCTTTATAAACAAGACAGTTATTTATCTAGGCGACATGATTTAAAGCAAATGCAAATGTAGTCCTAAACCAGAATTTCTAATGCACATAGAGAATGGTCATTTCTATTAGGCAGGATTACAGCAGTGGCCTAACGACAGGATATCTAGGTGATTGTGAAGCAGAATTTCGTGATAATAAAGTACTGAGCTATAACATTTTTTATAATATGCAAAACCAGTAAACGTAATTATCCTAAGGAAGGGTTTCTAATGCAAATAACACAATAAGGGATCCCGGTCAATGCTCACACCAAGATCCTTTGAATAGAGACGTGATTATGTGCGATGTGGAAAAGGCTAGCCCCAATGTGGCAGAGTTTGGAGGAATCTTAGGCATTATACACACTAGAGGGGCAGAACATAAGAATCTATGAGTAGAGTGAGAGTGCTTGACATAGTTTTGAAAGAACTTGTTAAAGACAGTGTAGAGATAACACTTTTAGGAGTGAAAAGGTTTTCAGGAATAGAAACAATTTTAGGAAAATGCCAGGAGTGAAAAACAGTTTTGAAATCAAGTCTGAAAAGAACAAAGATTCAACATACAACCACACAAACTCAGAGTGCTCAGACTCACAACTATTGAGCAATCAATTTTACAAACAAAGGTCAAGGGGTTGGGAACATAGAGAGAGATTCAGATCAGAAACACATGAACAGAGTCTAAGGGGAGCATATGGAACAACAACTGTACATAACAACTAGGAGTCTACTGATTCAGAGACTTAACAAGTCAGTCATGGTAAAAGGAAATTAAAACATAGAGACAGAGCGTGGGAATACTCATACATGGGTGAACTAGTCATACCAATTAGGATCAATCAAACACATTAGAAGTCTAAGACACTAACATGAGCATACTAGTTGAGGGGAGTAAACAGGAACTGAACAAACATGCAAACAAGACAAATGAGATCTAGGCATGCTCGATTAAGCACTTGAACTGGAGAGGGTAAAACTTAAACATACTAGGTAAAGCAGTAAACATGAATACAATTAAATATATAGCCAATTAACTAGTGCATGAATAGGCATGGATTTACATAAAGGAACACATAAAGTTGAGTTTCAGAATTGAACTAGAGACATACCAGTTAAGGAAGCAAAGTGCAGAATGTAAGCAAGTAGAGTTCCACTGTCTAGCCTTGGCTTTCAGCCGACTAGACCAACAATTAGCACAAGTAGCAAGGAAAGAAAAGAGAGTATGAAGTGTGTGTGTATTCTGAACTAATTGTTCGCGTCCTAGAGGTAATACAAGAGTGTATATATATAACATGTAGGGAGTGGAACAAATAAGGTAAAGAGAATCAAAGTTCAATCAATTAAGGATCAATCAACCAAATCACAAAATCAAATTCATATAAGGAGTCCGGAAAAGAGCCCTTTAATTGGGGAATAGTCAATTAACGATCATAACAGTGTTCAATTAAGGTAATGAATCAAAATCATACCATATAGGGAGTCAGTAAAAATCTCCAAACTACTGCCCACTAATTAAGACGAGTAAAATAGGGAAAACAGGTCCAAATAAGGAAACCAGTAAAATCCCAGCACATGAATTTTAATAGGGCAATTAACAGGAAACAATCAGTAAAAGTCTTCAAAAAGTACTAATTTTATAGGAAAAAATTATTTGAATCCTTAGATAGAAATCAACCAAGAAAGAATCCCAAAGGGTTCTGATTTTAACAAGAAAGAAATCGTTCAAAATTTTAACAGAAGTCAATCAAGTAGAAATCTTACAAAATACTGATTTTGACAGGAAAATCGTTTAAGCTCCTAAATAGAATTAGTTAATAGGACTGGTTCGCAGAGATAAGCACAATCTCGAAACAAAAAATTGAAGAAATAAGTGTAACACACAGAAACATACGCGAGGATCAGTCAAGCTAGTAAAAAAACAATTTGTTTAAACACTGAAAAAGTTAGAAAGAAAACCCTTTTGAAAAATACTTAGGGAAAACCCTAATTTCAGAAGAAAGCAAATGAAATCGAAATAGTTAACCAAAACAAGAGATCTTCAAGGGAAAACACCAGATAATACTCGACCCATTTCAGATCTACAAAGATCTAAACGGATTCGAGTAGTCGTAAGCTAGGTTTTTCAGAAAAATAGTAGAGATGAAAGAAACTTGGTCAAAACTATGGATTCGAACTAAAAATAGGAGGAAACCAATTCTCACAAACGAGAAAGGTCATAGACAGGCCGGTAAACAATTTTCAGGCAGAATCTGGTTGGCTTTACTTGAGATCTCCTCAAGGAGTCGTGAAATCAAAGAGCCAGGGAGTATAGGAGACCAGTGGTGGTCGGAGAAGGCACGAAAACACCATAGAAGGGGGCTCTCGCCGATGACGGCGATTAGGGTTAGGGTGAGATTGAGAGAGAATGGAGAGGAGGAGGGATCCAAGGGCGGCCAGGTTGAGTGATTGATTAGGGGTTATGGTTAGTTGGGATTAATTATGGTAAGGGTTGGTGTGGACCATTGATCTAAAGGATCAACGACCACGATTGGATGGGGTTATTGGGCCGGGTAGGCAGGTTGGTCTTAGGGATGAATTGGGCTGGTAGTTTTTTGAGGGTTTGGGCTAATATAGTGGGTTAGGTCCGAAATATTAAAGGAATTAAAAAGGCTATTTGTTAAATACCTAATTAATTGATAAAATAATTTGTAAAAAAAAAATAATTAACAAATTGTAAAAATGGTTTTCATGCATAAAAATGTTTTAAGACAATTACTCAACATTTAAAAAATACAAAAGGCTATTTTCTGATAAAATAATGTAATAATGCATACATGAGCTATAATTGCAAAGCTATTGCAATTATGACCAAAAAATGTAAATATGGCCATTTGTGAAATAATTGAAGCTTAGTATAAATATAAAAAGTTGAATTAAGGCATAAAATTGTTATAAAATCATTTGTGATGCAATTAATAAATATTTATATAAATAATATACTGGGATAAATTATTTTTTAAAAATGTAGAAATTTTGGAAAAATATCAATTGATGCTAATGCATAGTTTTGAAGGTATTATATGTATTTAAAAAATATTATAGGGAAAAATTGGGTATCAACAACTGCCCCTCTTTACCCGGGAAGGATGAAAGAGTTGTCGGGTAAAGATATGATGGCCAATTTTGACCGAGTAAGGTGTTTTGAGAGACATAGGCCGCACTATGGTTTCCGAGCTGCCTACATATCCCTTGTTTTACAGGAATCAGGCCGTGTGTAGTTCTGGATTCATCGGCGGAGTATATCGATGAAGTTACCTCAAGGATGGCCACGAAATTTCAGGATAGGTGAAGAATGGTTATGGTGATTGGTCAGGTTTGAGATAATATGAAGGAAATGGAGCGGGATTTCTCCCATTGGGTAATGGTTGCTTATCGGGTCACCAACAATTAAAGAGATACTATGAGCATATATTTGTGCGGAAATTTAAATATGATGCAGATTCCCTTCGGACCATGAGAATTGTCTTCGGATGGTTGAGGATGGCGTCCTTAGACCATGATGTCCTGAGCCATGAATTGTTCAATGAGGGATTCGCATGCCATGGAATGATGTTCTCGGGCCATGAAAATGGTGCCTCCGAACCATGACGCCTTTGAATAAAGATATGCAACTTTGAGAGATCATCAAGCCATGGCATGGTGTCTTCCGGCTATGAGGTTGATGCCATTAGACTATGATGCCTTTGGATAATGATATACAACTTTGAGAGATCCTCAGACCATGGCATAGTGTCTTCCGGCTATGAGGATGATGCCTTTAGACTATGACGCCTTTGGAAAAGTTGGTGATATTTCAGTCCATGAGATGCAATGATGATGTTAAGAACAACAAGACAAGGCTTAGTCTTGTGAAGTTGAGGGTAGAGCTTATTCCGAAAGAAGAGAAAATAGATAGTGCCGGAGAGACAGCGCTTAGTCATCGGCAAATAGAAAGGAAATGATTGGCCTTATGCAAATATGGAGGCAGGGCTTAGCCTCATGCAAATGGAGGCAGGGCTTAGCCTCATGCAAATGAAGGCAGAACTTAGCCTTATGCAAATATGGAGGCAGGGCTTAGCCTCATGCAGATGGAGATAGAGCTTAGTCTCATGCAGATGGAGGCAGGGCTTAGCCTCATGAAGATGCGGGACATGGCTTAGTCCCATGCAAATAAAGGCAGAGCTTAGCCTTATGCAAATATGGAGGCAGGTCTTAGCCTCATGCAGATGGAGACAGAGCTTAGTCTCATGCAAGATTCTGGACAAGGCTTAGTCCCATGCAAATGAAGGCATAGCTTAGCCTTATGCAAATATAGAGACAGAGTTTAGTCTCATGCAGATGGAGTCAGGGCTTAGCCTCATGCAGATGCAGGACAGGGCTTAGTCCCATGCAAATGAAGGCAGAGCTTAGTGACCATACAGAGTCCTGAAAGCAGTCTTCATGATATCTGGCTACCGAATCTTCGACTGATGATAGCCTGAACGTAAATCAATCTTGGAAAACACCCTGCAACTTTGTAACTGATCAAAGAAGTCATCAATAGGAGAAAATGGATACATGTTCTTCACTGTAACTTTGTTCAGCTGGCGATAATCAATGCACATACGTATAGATTATAAGTGAGGATTTTGACTATTTTTTAGATCCTTTTGACTTTCGTTTTAGTTCAAAAATGTTTGAAGGTATTCCCGAAAATTGATGAAATTTCCTTACTTGCAGGAGTTTTGTAAAAATGAGCCACTACGATGAAATCCAACTCAAGAAGGAGTGATTTGAACAAGGACAAAAATCAGGCACAGAAGCTGAAGTGGGGACCACATAATTCTATCTACGACCGCAGAATGTGAATGAAAATCTGCAGAGCCTCAGTTAAAGTGCGGACCGCATAATAATTGTGTGACCGCAGAAGTCAAAGTTCAGAGAGAACAATTTCCATCCTAACAAGAAATGTGGACCACACTATTATTGTACGGCTGCAGAAATCAACTATGCGGCCGCACCCATAATTGTGCGGTCCGTAGAACTGAAGAGATGCGATCGCAATCTAGAAATGTGCGGCCGCAGAATCCACTCCTGTTGAGAACTGAAGGAAAGTGTAGATCCCAGACAGAAATATGCTGCCGCAAAACCTCCGAAAGGGAATTTTTGTCAGAAAATTCCAACAGTTTATAAATAGACTTCTTTCATGAAATTAGGTCAAGTTTTGAATTAGAAAAGTGTTGTAGCCGTTTTCTTTACCCTTTTAGGAAAATTTAGCTTATATTGGTGATTTAAAATTGGATTTTCATCTATTAATCTTGCAATATGAGTTTTATCATCTTTTCTTCTTTATTTTCTTCTTTACCCACTATGAGTAGCTAAATTTCTAGCTAGGGTCATGACCGAACCCTAGGGTCATGAGTTTTATCATCTTGCTGCTATTGAACACACCCGAATAGAGGTGTGACTTGGACAAGATCAATTTTTGGCACCGTTGCCGGGGAGAAAAAAATGAATTTAGCTACATATTTGGTTTTGTGTGTGAATTGTCTTCTTTTGCTTCCGTATTACTAATCTTTTTTGTCAAACAATTGTAGGTGCAATAATGGATCTCAACAACAATGATCCTCTCAGAAACCTGCCATTGGGGGATGTGGGCGTGGAGGATGACCAAGTTGAAGAGGTTTCTCTTGAACCTCAAGCAAATAGAGGAGGCCGGCCGGCTCTAGACAATGTTCCCGTGCCACCCACCCCCACCCCTACCCCCCACCAAGAGCAGCTCCACATTGGGTGTTGACGAATGAAGGATATTCAAGTGCTATAGTCCCTCCCCGCATTAGGGCAGGCAACTTGCAAATCACAAATGTTATGCTCACATTGCTCGAGCAATTCTTCACTGGGGCTGCGAATAAAAATGCGTACAAACACTTGAAGGAGTTTGTGGACACTTGCTGGGGGATTAAACAGACAAACGTCTCCAAGGATGCTTTAAGGTTGAGGCTATTTCCCTTCTCTCTATAGGGGGGAGGGGGGAAGCTTTGGATCGGTTAGAAAGGTTGCCAAACCATTCCATCCGTACATGGGATGAATTGGCAAAGAAATTTATTTCCAAATTCTTTTTTCCCGGGAATATGGCTACTTTTAGAGACGAAATTCCATAATTCAAGAAAGAATCCAATGAGCCTTTGCATGAGATACGTGAGAGGTGCCTAGCTATGGTGAAGAGTGCCCAAACAAGGACATGACGGAGGCTATGATTCAACAAACTTTCTATAGGGGGGTCAATACTACCAATCAGTGCGTGGTCAACCAACTTGTCGGTGGAAATTTCATGACAACGCCATATGCGGAAGCTTTTGAAATCTAGATGAAATGGTGGATACTTCATCGGCATGGAAAAGTAGAGTAAATGTTCCTCAAGGTGGTCGAAACGTGATTTAGCTACATAAAGAATTGCATGATCATGGGCAAGCAATTGCCGAGTTGACCACCACAATGAATCAATTAGCAAAATCTCAACTTCAAAAATTTCAATGTCATAATTAAGTAAATGCAATGGAGGGTGTTAATATGATGGTAAACAAGAGAAGGCAAAAGGGTCCTCAAGTGCAAAACCGTGCGGAACATATGTGCAAGAAGATAGTGGGTTTGATCAATATGAATCTTACAATGAACAAGAGGAAGAAGTACAATATGTGAGCAACTTCCAAGGGAAAAGAAACAACTCTCAAGACCCGAATCAACAACAATGGCGATCTCAAGGTAATCAAGGGAATTGGAATTCTATCAACCAAGGCAATTGGAATGGTGGTAACAACCAAGGAAATTTGAACAATCAAAACAATCAAGGAAATTGGAATGGTCAAAACAACCAAGGCAATTGGGGTGGCAATAGTCAAGGATATTGGGGAGGCAACAAACAAGTGGTATGGAACAATAACCAAGGAAATTGGGGCCGGGCTTTCAAAGGCCTCCGATGTATCAACAACCGAGAAACCCGCCTCCTTATCTTTCCCATGGTCCTAGCTCTTCCAACAATAAGATGGGGAGAATTTAGAATATCTTCAAACAAATGATGGAGAAGAATGTCGACTCCGATGCTTAACTAGCCTCTCACAACACTTCAATTCGCAATTTGGAAGTTTAATTAGGGAAAATCTCACAAGTTTTGAACACTCATTCTAAGGGGGCACTACCAAGTGACACGGTGGTGAACCCAAAGGGTGGGAACAACACGGGACATGCCATGGAAATTACTACAAGGAGTTGAAAAGGTGGGGATGCATCCACCTCAAATCAAAGAAAAATTGTGGATGATGAGCTAGTGATACAAAAAGGTGAGATTCCGAACAATGTGTTGCAAGTAAATGACGAAGAGAGAATTGATATTGATGATAATGTGGAGGAGACTCAAGAGGAAGTGGTCCCGTCTAGGGAGAACATTGTTGACATATTGGAATCGGTAGTGCCAAAGGCTAAGGCACCAATGCCAAGGCCTCATCCTCTATATCCTCAAAGGCTTTCCAAGAAAAATGGCGAGAATCAATTCAAAAAGTTCATTGACATGACGAAAAGTTTATCTATTAATGTGTGATTGGTTGAGGCTTTGGAGCAAATGCCCATTTATGCAAAGTTCATAAAGGACTTGGTGACAAAGAAGAGGTCGACAAATTGTGAAACTATAAAGATGACTCATCAAGTGAGTGCAATTTTGCACTCAATGGCTCCTCAATTGGAAAATCCTGGTGCTTTCACAATCCCTTGTACCATTGGAAGCGCCGACTTTGCTAAAGCTCTTTGGGAATTGGGCAACCAAGACCCACATCTATGAGATTACAAATGGTGGATCGTACCATGAAGAGACTGTTGGGTATTATTGATGATGTGTTGGTTCGTGTTGATAAATTCATCCTCCTAGTGGACTTTGTAATTCTTGATTGTGAAGTGGACTATGAGGTGCCTATTATTCTAGGTAGACATTTCCTTGCTACGGGGAAGGCTCTTCCAACAATGAGATTGGGAGAATTGAGAACATGTTCAAACAAATGATGGAGAAGAATGCCGACACCGATGCTCAAATAGCCTCTCACAACACTTCAATTCGCAATTTGGAAGTTCAATTGGTGCAAATCTCGCAAGCTCTGAACACTTGTCCTAAGGGGGAACTACCAAGTGAAATAGTGGGGAACCCAAAGAGTGGGAACAACACGATACATGCCATGACCATTACTACAAGGAGTGGAAAATGTGGGGATGCATCCACCTCAAATCAAAGAAAAATTGTGGATGATGAGATAATGATACAAGAAGATGAGATTCCAAACAAATTGTTGCAAGCAAATGACGAAGTGAGAATTGATATTGATGACAATGTGGAGGAGACTCAAGAGGAAGTGAACCCATCCGGGGAGCACATTGTTGACATAAATAGACTTCTTTCATGAAATTAGGTCAAGTTTTGAATTAGAAAAGTGTTGTAGCCGTTTTTCTTTACCATTTTAGGAAACTTTAGCTTATATTGTTGATTTAACATTGGATTTTCATCTATTAATCTTGAAATATGAGTCTTATCATCTTTTATTCTTTATTTCTTCTTTACCCACTATGAGTAGCTAAATTTCTATCTAGGGTTGTGACCCAACCCTAGTGTGTGAACCTAATGAGTGTTTGATTTAGGGAAATGTTTATGGTTAGGTATTTATTATTTAGCCTTGTCTTGATAATAATTGTAGAATTAATGGTTGTAAAGATTAGTTCAAGCCTATATGACTTGATCTATACTTGAGAAAGAGAGACTTAGTATAGGAAAACTTGGCTAACAAGAATTTGGGATGAAATCAAGAGATTGATAGTCCCATTTAAAGGATTGAACCTAGAGATAGTAAAATCCGACTTGAGCAATTTATCAACTGTTTTCTACAATACCCATTTGGACTTGAGAAAGCCAAATTGGGCTAAATCACTTTCTTACCGAGAGGTATTGAGTGGGTAATTGTGTCTTGATAGGTATAATTCACCCTGACCAACAAAACATGCTCTAAAGTTTACAACCCGTTAGGCAAACACCTAGGTAAAGGTTATAGTCCTAGACCTTTTTACATATTTGAAAACAACAACAAAAACAATTTTCTCTAGTCTTATACCTTAGAATTTCAAACCGTAGCATAATGTTAGAAGTAAAAACAAAACCAACTATTTGTGGAAGTGCAACCAAGATACTTCACATGCTTATTCCAAATATATACCACTAATCCCCTCTCAGCTCCCTGTGGATTTGATCCCGACTCCTTGTTGGGTATTATTATTGCAATCGATCATTTCACAACCCCGAATAGAGGTGTGACTTGGACGAGATCAATAGAACTATCATTTTTCTTCACAAACAAGACCGAAGCACCCCAAGGTAACACACTGGGCCGAATGAAGCCCTTATCAAGCAACTCCTTTTATTGTTCCTTCAACTCAGGAGGAGCCATACAGTATGGAGGAATATAGATGGGTTGAGTGCCCGGCAACAAAAAAACACCAAAATCAATATCTTTGCCAGGCGGCATGCCCGGAAGATCAGCTGGAAACACATCCGGAAAGTCCCTCACTACTGGAACTGACTCAACTTTTGTAGGGGTATCAATACTGACATCTGTCACATAAGATAGATATGCATCACACCTCTTCTCAACCATTCTTTGAGCTTTAAGAAATGAAATAGCTCTGTTGGGAGCATACTCTAAGGTACATCTCCACTCTAATCACGGTAATCCTGGCATAGCTAGCGTCATGGTCTTAGCGTGACAATCAAGAATAGCATAATGGGACGACAACCAGTCCATGACCAAAATAAGAGGACACATAGGAATAAGTAGAGCCTGGATCAAATAAGACCGACGCATCTCTATGACAGACCAGAACAATACATGTAATGACAGAATCGGAAGCAAATGCCTCTGTACGAGTCGGAAGGGCATAATATCTGTCTTGGCCTCCCCCTCTATGGAGACCTCGACCTCCTCGACCTCCACCTCGAGCTGGCTAAGCAGGTGGGGTAGTAGCTGGTGCTGGAATCATAGCCTGAGGACCCGGTGGAGCACGCAGTGGAAGAGAAGTCTGTGGAGGTGCACCCCACCTAAGTTTGGGGCAATCCCTCACCATATGACGAGTGTCACCACACTCAAAACAAGCTCTCAGAGGGCGTGGTTGTTGTGACTGACTCGGGCCAGATCTCCTAGACTGGTCGCTAAAACACCCCGTATAGGAGGTACACTAGATATTGGCGGTGCATAATAAGGCTCTTGGGGCCTAGAAGGGCCCGGAATACCAATGGCGGCTGGAAGAGCTGAATGAATGGGGCGACTCACATAACCCCTACCATAACGAATTACAGCTGGGGCACGAGTACCACTGTATGAGCTCCAATCTCCTAGAAATACTCACAACCTACTGGTAAGAAATATCTATCTCCAACTCCCTGGCCATGCTAATCCTGATACTGGGGTAGAGTCCCTCAATAAACCGACGAACCCTCTCACGAACTGTGGCAACCAAGGCCGGTGCATGTCGAGCAAAATCACTGAAGCGAACTTCATACTTTGACACAGTCATAGAACCCATGCGCAGTTGCTCAAACTTCATGCGCCATGCATCCCTAAGGCTCGGAGGAACATCCTCCCTCAACAACATGTCTGAAAACTGAATCCATGTAAGTGAAGCTGCCTCAACCGGACTACTCAACTCATAATCATGCTACCACTGATAGGCTACTCCTCTAAGCTAGAATGTAGTAAAAGAAACCCCACTCAACTCCGCTACGTCCATAGTATAGAGAATACGGTGGCACTCCTCCAGAAAACTCCAGGCATCATCTTTCGCCAATCCACTGAAGGTAAGAGGGTGCTACTTCTTGTACCTCTCAAGTTTGAGATGCTCTGCCTTAGAAGTTGTTGCACTATCCTTGTGCTGATCCGGAGCTACCGGCTGCATTGGTATAAACTCTGGGACCTGGTCGACCTGACCGTGCTGCTTTATGATATGGGCTGCTGGAGTTATTGCTCCTCCCCCAGCCTGAGATGTGGCAGGAGCAAGTGGAATCAATCCAGCCTGAGCTAAGGTGCTGAACATGCTCACGAACTGGGCTAGAATCTCCTGACGGCTGGTGCAGCAACAAATACCTCAAGTGACTTCCCTCCAGCTAGAGCTACTAGGGGATCCTTTGTAGCAACTCGCGCAGTTGCTCTGGCTGCACCGCGTGGACGTCCTCGGCCTTTACCCCGACCCCGGCCTCTCATGGCTCTAGCAGGGGCATGAGTGCCTGGTCATTAGATCTGCCTATACGTGTCCTCACCATCCGTGAGAGAATAGAATACAAAAGTTTAGATTTTTGAAGGCAACAAATTTTTGCATGACAAGGAATCAAAGAAGTGTAATTTTTCCTAACAGCTCCATAGCCTCTCAAAGATAAGTACAGATGTCTCCGTAAACCGTCGTGATGGCACCTAGTCTCTACGACTAGGTAAGCCTACCAATTTGCGCAAATAATCATAAAAAAATCAATGTAAATCTTAACAACTAACAACAATAGATAACTGAATAACTAGTAACAATGCTACTAGGCATGTACAATAACCAATACTCTATAAATACACAGTCTTCCTAAAATCCGGAACATCGTAAGTCACAAGATACAGAGAAAATAGTACCTTTATACACCAAAGTCTAATAAAAGAAATATAGAAGGTATTTGACATAGGGGAGAATAGAGGGGGACTCCGAGGTCTGCGGATGTGGCAGATATACCTTGAAGTATCCAACTATCGCTGCTCACTGATGACGTGGCTGATAATAAGGAGCACCTGGATCTGTACACAAACACGTGCAGAAGAGTAGCATGAGTACACCACAATGGTACACAGTAAGTGTGAAGCCTAATCTCGGCCGACTAGAGACGAGGACAGGTCAGGCCTACTGGTATATAATAAATAAGCAGGAGAATATAACAGTATAATAAGAGATCGAAATTTGAGAAAAAGGAAAAAAACACAGCAAAACAGTAGTACAACACACAGGGATAAACAACAGGGGATCTCCCGAGATACCGTCTCGTAGTCCCAAAGTAAATATGCAGGGAGAACTCCCGAGGTACCGCCTCGTAGTCTCAAAAGTAAATATACAAGGAGAGCTCTCGAGGTACTGCCTCATAGCCTCAAAAGTAAATGTGCATGGATAACTCCCAAGGAACGACCTCATAGTCTCAAAAGCAAACATACAGCTCAAACCGATAAATACAACATTTAGCAGCAAGAATTCTACAGTTAATACTGATAAATAACAAGGAAAAACAGGAAACCAACTAGGCATGCTTCACAGAGTTCAAGTAAGTAGTTAAAGCACGTAGACAAGCGATATTAGACTAGACAGGGTAACAACACATGTTGGTATAGCTCAATTAAGAATGAAAACAGATTACTAATTAGTAAAAGGGTGTAACACAATTAAAATGAACATAGGTTGCTACTCAGTAAAAATCGGGTTTTACAACAAATAGCCCATGCACGTACTCGTCACCTCACATATATGGCGCTCATATATCACAAAAGTACCAAATCCTAAGGGGATTTCCCCTACATAAGTTTGGGCAAGCCACTTACCTCGAACCAAGCTCAAATCAATCCGGAAGAATGTCTTTTCCTCGATTATCCGGCTTCGAATGGCCCAAATCTAGCCAAACACAATTACATACTACAAATACAATTATAATAGACTAAGCTAATTAATGAATTAAAGACTTTAACAATAAATTCAAAAATCGCCCTAAAACGCCTCCCCGAGACCATGACTCGAAATCAGGTAAATGTCACAAATATGAACATCCATTCACTCGTACCAAATTTATCCCAATCCGAAATCAAAATCCTAATCAAAACTCAAAAACTTATTGAAGAACTTCCGACCTTTTCCCCCAAATTTCTCACCCAAATTTCTTAATTTAATGATGAAATCAACAATAGATTAATGGAATACAACCATAAACGAGTTAAGAATCATTACCCCTAAAGTTCTCTCTGAAAAATCCTTGAATTATCGCCTTAATCCGAGCTCTCAAAGTCCCCAAAATTGAAAAATAGGTTAAAACCCTCAAACTTGGCACTTTCTGCCCAGCGATTTTGCACCTGCGGGTGTACAGTCGCACCTGTAAAAATTCAATCGTAGGTGCGAAAATGTCTAAAGGGGGATGGGTATACATACGTGATGAATGGGCCGCACCTACGTGTGCACGCCTGCAGAACACTGTTCGATTCTGCAGTCCTCCTCCGCGCCTACGGTTCCTTAGGCGCATCTGCGGGCATCACAGATGTGGTACTTGCCTCGCACCTACGACCCCTTACCAAATCTCCCAACTCTGCTTCTGCGCTTGCTCTTCCGCACATGCGATCCCTCACCTGCGGTCTCCCCACCGCAGGTACGGACCACCAGAAACCAGAAAAACTTTAGCAATTTGCATAAGTCCAATTTCAATCCGTTAAGCATCTAAAACACACTCGAGGCCCTTGGGACCTCAACCAAACATACCAATAAGTCCTAAAACACCATACGAACTTAGTCGAGCCCTCAAATCACATCAAACAACGCTTAAAACACGAATCACCCTCCAATTCAACTTAATGAACTTTGAAACTTCAAACTTCTACAACTGATGCGAAACCTTTCAAACCACGTCCGATTGACCTCCGTTTTTCACACAAGTCATATTGAAAATTACGGATCTACTTCAATTTTCGGAATCGGAATCCGATCCCGATATCAAAAAGTCCACTACCGGTCAAACTTCTCAAAAATTCAGCTTTCGCCATTTCAAGTCTAATTCAGCTACAGACCTCCAAAACACAATCTGAATATGCTCCTAAGTCCAAAATCATCCAATAGAGCTAAAGAAATCGACGAAACTCCATTCAAGAGTCATGTTCATACAGTTTCAACTACTATCAAAATCCTAGAACTTAAGTTTCTGTTTTAGGGACTAAGTGTCCCAAAACACTCCGAAACCATGAACAAAACCTCCCGACGAGTCACATAAGAAGAAAAATATATGGGGGCAGCAGTAAATAGGGGATCTGAGCTAATACTCTCAAAACGATCGGTCGGATCGTTGTATGAATAGACCTGCCCTCCCACTCTCTCTCATTTATTCAGCGAAAAAAATTACATAACGGGGGTCCTTCTGTTTAGAGGTAGTGAATCGACTTTCTTATGTTTTCTGGGGTGGATCCCTTGCATGACCAAGTCTAAAGTGGAACATACTTTGATAGTCAATATGCAAAAAATAGTAATGAATTCTCATTAGACTTGGTAACTCTCTTCCTATTGATCTTTTATTTGGTAAAATCTTGGTAACGGTTGCGTTTTCATCTTGTTTTATCGAATTGGTTCTTTTTTTATTTTTATTTTGGGAGTAGTATCTCTCCAGTCCAGTAGTGCTTGTTAATTTGTAGTTTTTAGGGGGGGGGGAGTGATAATGAAAAAAGGTAAATAAAGACCTTAGCCAAAAGAAAAAATTTTCGGGGCCCGAGTGAGAAGAGACACCAGGGTAAGTATTCTTAAAAAAAGAAAAAAACGAAAACATGCAGGGAGGTAAGAACGAGTAAGACTGTCCTCATATAGCCAGCCCTCATCAGGCTGCTGGCATTGCTAAATGCTCCGCCGCGAAGCAAGCTTTCCTGAACACGACAAATGCAGAAGTGGATAAAAAAGTCGGAGGAAAAAAGTTATTGGAAAACTGTATATACGAGGGTACATTAACATTATGAGAATTGTAAACATTGAAAGAAAGGGTAAGGGGTTGGAATCAACTTTTTTAGGTGTTTCTCTACGAAAGTAGTCGACCTAACCTTCGGTTCCCGTAACAAAGTTTTTCCTTCTCACTCCTTATGTACTTTTTTTTTACTTCATCCATACACTTTTACTTTTTCTGAAGTGTTGGGCAAATGACGCCTTCTACTTCTACTTCTAACTAAAGCCGAATAGCCGACATTGCAAGCAAATAGAAAGACCCCATTTAAACCGGAAAGCGTACCAACCGTTGAGTCACGAAAGGGCCGCTTGCTTAATATTATATATATATATATATATAATATTAAGCAAGCGGCCCTTTCGTGACTCAACGGTTGGTACGCTTTCCGGTTTAAATGGGGTCTTTCTATTTGCTTGCAATGTCGGCTATTCGGCTTTAGTTAGAAGTAGAAGTAGAAGGCGTCATTTGCCCAACACTTCAGAAAAAGTAAAAGTGTATGGATGAAGTAAAAAAAAAGTACATAAGGAGTGAGAAGGAAAAACTTTGTTACGGGAACCGAAGGTTAGGTCGACTACTTTCGTAGAGAAACACCTAAAAAAGTTGATTCCAACCCCTTACCCTTTCTTTCAATGTTTACAATTCTCATAATGTTAATGTACCCTCGTATATACAGTTTTCCAATAACTTTTTTCCTCCGACTTTTTTATCCACTTCTGCATTTGTCGTGTTCAGGAAAGCTTGCTTCGCGGCGGAGCATTTAGCAATGCCAGCAGCCTGATGAGGGCTGGCTATATGAGGACAGTCTTACTCGTTCTTACCTCCCTGCATGTTTTCGTTTTTTTCTTTTTTTAAGAATACTTACCCTGGTGTCTCTTCTCACTCGGGCCCCGAAAATTTTTTCTTTTGGCTAAGGTCTTTATTTACCTTTTTTCATTATCACTCCCCCCCCCCTAAAAACTACAAATTAACAAGCACTACTGGACTGGAGAGATACTACTCCCAAAATAAAAATAAAAAAAGAACCAATTCGATAAAACAAGATGAAAACGCAACCGTTACCAAGATTTTACCAAATAAAAGATCAATAGGAAGAGAGTTACCAAGTCTAATGAGAATTCATTACTATTTTTTGCATATTGACTATCAAAGTATGTTCCACTTTAGACTTGGNTATATATATATATATATATATATATATATATATATATATATATATATATATATATATAATAATAGATAAATAGATAATATTATATTATATATCTATCTACAAACAAAAATAAAAAGCAAAATAAAGAAAATATTTTTTTTAGAAAATTCTTCATTCTTGGGAAGAGGAAGAAGCAGATAGGACAAAGACCTTCTCTTTCCGCCTGCTCTTCCCGAAGTGAGTAAATTTATGCATTTGAACAGTTCTAACACTGAATTCTTTTTGTAAATTCAACTTGATTTATACCTGGAACAGAGAAAAAGGGTATCCATTTAAATCCAGTTTTTTTTCTATTTTTCGCTTAGATGTGCTCGACAGATGCTAAAGTCAAAGTGTGATGGCAAGAATTAATAGAAGAATCACAGTTCTCAGCTATCACATTCAAAAAGACTACTGGCCTAATTTCACCAAACTCTATCATATTGACATGACCTTATGTTATCTGCATTCGATCTATTTGTTAGATTTTTTACCAACTCTACACAGTTGGTATGATTTGGTGATTGTTTAATTATTTACCAAACTCTACCAGATTGAGATAAGTTTGTATTATTTGCAATTTATAAACCTGTTAATTGTTCATTAAAGTCTACTCGGTTGACATAATTTTTTTGAGTATTCTTCGAAATGCAATTTTTATTTTCATCAAACCATCCTAAATCTACTCTAAATGATCTCAAATTTTTAACAAAACCTCCAAATATCAACACAAACAATCTCTAATCGCCAATTTAGTCAAATAACACCAAATCAAAAGACACACTGTAACGAACCGGCTGATCATTTTAAGAGTTATAGCCCCGATCCCTTGTTTATTGCTTTTCCCAGGTTATTTTTTTGCTTATTTGTCTTGCTGGGAGTGTTGGTTGTGGTTTCTGAGTGTTTTGGGACACTTAGTCCCTAAACGGAAGCTTAAGTCTTAAAATTTTGACCGTAGTCAGAACTGTGTGAAGGCGACTACAGAATGGAGTTTCGTCGATCCCGTTAGTTCTGTTGGGTGATTTTAGACTTAGGGGCGTGTCCCGATTGTGTTTTGGAGGCTCGAAATGATGAAAGTCGATGTTTTGGAGATTTTGATCGGTAGTAGATCTTTTGATATCATGGTGGGATTCCAATTCCGGAACATGGAGTAGGTTAATCGGACGTGGTTTGATAGGTTTCAACATCGGTCGTAGAAATTTGAAGTTTCAAGTTCTTTAAGTTTGAATTGGAGGATGATTCGTGATTTTACCGTTGTTTGATGTGATTTGAGGTCTCTATTAAATTCGTACGATGCTTTAGGACTTGGTATGTTTGGTTGAGGTCCCCGGGGCCTCGGGTGGATTCCGTGTGGTTAACAGACTAGTTCTTGTACTTGAAAGATTGCAGAAATTGCTGGTGTTTCAGTTGCTGGTTTTCTCTTATGCGATAGCGTAATAGGAGATGCTTTCGCGTAAGCTTGTTTGGGGGCAGTGGCATTTTACCCTATGCGTTCGCGAGTTAGGAGACACGATCGCGTAAGTTGGTCAGGCTGTACATCGTGAACGTGTGGGCTAGCCGCATTCACGAAGAGGAAGTGAAGCAGCAGTGGAGTTCAAGTGTTGTTCTTCGCAGTCGCGTGAGGACGGACGCGATCGCGTAAGTGTGAGCAGCCAGTGGTTCGCGATCGCTTGTGAGATGAGACGTTTGCGTAATATGTTTTGTAATGGTTGAAATTTTGTTCTACGTGATCACATGTGATGTTCCACGATCGCGTAGTGTGAGCTCCTGGGCAGAATATAAAAATTTCAAAAACGAGGGTTAGCCATTTTTATTAAAACTTGAGTTTGGGAGCTCGGATTTGGACGAGATTTTGAGGGATTTTAAGAGACATAAATTGGGTAATGATTTTACACTCCATTTTGGTTATATCCCACTAATCTATCATTAGTTTCATCTTTAATTTCGGATTTTGGGGTTGAAATTTGGAAAGAATTGGAAGAAATTCTTCAACTAAGATTTCGAGTTCTGAAAGGGGATTTGTGTTCGGATTTGAGTAATTTTATATGGTTGGACTTGTGAGTGAATATGTGTTCATATTTTGTGACTTTTACCTAATTATGAAAATGGACCCGGGGAGGCTTTTTGGGACGATTTTCTGATTTTTTGCTTCAGCTTAGATTTCATTGACTAGATTAGTTTCTTATAGATATATTTATAATATGTAATTGATTTTTGCAAGATTTGGGCCATCTGGAGTCGGATATTCGTGGGAAGAGAATTGCTACCGATTTATTTAGCTTGGTTCGAGGTAAGTGACTTGCCTAACCTTGTGTGAGGGAAATCCCCTTAGGATTTGGTACTGAAATTGCTATGTGAGCGCGCGCCGTGTACGCGAGGTGACGAGTGCGTACATGGGATATTTATTGAAAAACCTGATTTTTTATCGAGTAATTACTTGTTTTCACCTTAATTGAATATACTAGCATGCGTAGTTACCCTGTTAGCCTATAGTAATATGTCTATGTGCCTTAATTACTTAATTGAACTCTGTGCAACAAGCCTACTGAATTCCTGGTTCTTTTCCCGACTTGTACTTAGTCTAGACTATAGATTCTCTTGTTGTACTTATCGTCTGTAATTATTGCGCTGTGTATTTACTTTGGGACTACAGGACGGTATCCCGGGCTGCATATTTACTTTTGGGATTACGGGACGGTATCACGGGGGATCCCCCTGCACATTTACTTTTGAGACTATGAGGTGGTATCTCGGGAGTTCTCCCTTTATATTTACTTTTGGGACTACCAGACAGTATCTAGGAGATCCCCTATTGCTTATTTCCATGTAATGTTATGTTATTTCATTGTGTTTTCCCTTGTTGAACTCTAGTCTCATATTGTAATGCTTTATTCTCCTGTTTTTATTACTATACCAGTGGGTCTGACCTGACCTTGTTACTACTCGACCGAGGTTAGGCTCGGCACTTACTGGGTACCAATTGTGGTGTACTCATGCTACTCTTCTGCACATGTTTTGCGTGCCGCGTCCGCAGACCTCGGGTTCCCCTTCTATTCTTCCCCGTATCAAACACTTTCTGTATTTGTTTTTACTAGACTCCGGTGTATAGAGATGTTACTTCCTTTCTGTATCTTGTGACTCATGATGTTTCGGGTTTTAAGAAAGCTGTGTAAGTTAGAGTTTGGTTATTGTACATGCCGAGCGGCATCGTTTTTGATTATTCAGTATCTATTGCAGTTATAAGTTAAACTTTGTTTCCGTTATGGTATTTTTGTGAATTGTTAGGCTTACCTAGTCGTAGAGACTAGGTGCCGTCACGACATGCTTCAGAGGGATGTTTGGGGTCGTGACACACACTTTACCTTTTTGATTTCTTCAACACTTTTTAAGGATCAACTGAAATTTTGAGATTTTTAAAGTAAATCATTAAATCAGCGTTTGAACTAAAAAAACTTATGCGTAGATTGTCAATATTTATAATATTGTAACAATAATCAATTATTAACCGATTTTCACCTCAAACAAAAATTTCAAGCGTCCAATATTAAAGAACAGTGGTATCATGATGAAGAAGAAGCATAGTTTTGCAACAAAGTAAAAAACAAATACAATATTTAATGACCAGTTCCTTAGGAGGGAAACCGCGTAATTGTTTTTGGTTTATTTTGGGGTCTATTTGGAGAACTGAAATGCGTACTTAGAACCCGTTTGGACATAAGAATTTTTTCGCTTTTTTTCGAAACTAGTGTTTGGCCATAAAATTTTTTATTTTCACATGAAGATGAATTTTGGAATTTTTCAAAAATTTGAAAAATTTCAAAAAGTCGTTTTTCAAAATTTTCATTCTGTTCACTCACAAAACTTTAAAAGCAATCCAAAATTATATTCACGTCCAAATACAACTCTAATTTTCAAATACCATTTTGACTTGAAAAAAAATTCACTTTTTTTTTAAATTTTACCATTCTTATGTCCAAACGCCCACTTAGTATGTTGGTGGCCTACGGCTGATTGGAGACATTGTTTGTTTCTTTTTTCTCTCCCCTCTTTCACTTTTCTTTGAAAACACAAAATAAAACCATTGAAATAAGATCATTAATAAATTTCGGAGCAAACTACATATCCAAGAACAAATAAACTAACAGACTGAGAAAACTAATACTACTTAATATTCAAAATATTATTAAAGCAAATACTAAACTTAATAGTACATACATACATACTACAAATAGCTTGTAAATATTTTTATCGTAGTTGTACACTAAAAACACTGGTACCATCTATAGTGTAGACAAAATAAAAAATACTCATGCTACTTAATAGTAATCTATATCTATATCTTTATTATATTAAAAGTACGAAAGTCCTTAACGAAATGTCATTTGTCTATTTTATCCGTTGTAAGTGTATTTTAAACTGGATAAAACTGTAAATATTAATAACATATTTTTGGGAAGAAAAAAGAAACTACTGTATGGCCAAAAAAAAGGAGAAAGAAGAAGTGAATAAGTGAAAAACAACTTCTTCGTTTAATATCCATCACAAAACGTAATTTTCGTAGGTTAAAAAAGGAAAATAGAACTTAAAGGAGAATAAGTAGGAAACATTTAATATCCCTATTAAAAGAAAAGTCAAATTTTCGGTGGGTTTAAAAAGAAAACGCTCAAGTGAACAAGTAGAAAACTTATTATTAATGATATCTCTATAGGCGTTAGAAACGTGTACCAATTTTCATGACATTAGGGTTTAGTTTCTGTGTTGGTTAAAAATTTAGTTACTATTGCTTTAAAAGTCAATCTTGTTGTCTTTTACCTTGTTGTCTTTCATTATTGGTTGTTGCTTTAACTTAGAAAGACTCTTGCTTTGAATTCTCTTTTATGTTCTTTTTAGTTTGCCATATGAGAAGTTTGATATTTTCATTAGGGTTGTTGACGTCTTAACCGTTAATTGTAATTCAAATTCCTTTATTGCTCTTTAGTGCTTTTGCTTTTATTTATCATTAACATCTCTTTTTTATGTTCTTAACTTGGTATTGTCTAACTTTTGTATTTTCTTTCTCCAATTTAAGTTGTCGATTCTAGATCGTAGAAGTTTTTGGATCCTTTGAAACTAACACAACAAAGTATATCGAGGTAAATTATTATTATTTTGTTTCTCATCGAATGAGATATGAACTACATCTTAGCATGTGAATCCCTTAATCTTTATTATTTTTTCATTTTATAGAATAGTATTATAACCTCTAACAATTTTTCTTAGTTTAGTTTGTTGTTACTTTTGTTTTTAATCTTTAATAGGATTTTGGAAGAGTTATTTTCAGTTTAAGTCTTTTTCTTTTCACCATCCAATTCAATTTTTAGGATAAAAGATTATGTTGGTTAATTCTTTGGGTTAAAAAGGGATTTATGTTTAAAAAAATATCTAAAAACTAACGTCGCATCAATATGAAATTTTGCAACTAATATTCAAGTTTTCTTTCTTAGCAATAACTCCTTTCATAATCTTTAAGGCTAACGTTTTCTTTCCTGATCCAATTTAATTATCTTTTATGAATCACACTTAATTTTTATTACATATAGTTTATTACACCGTCTTTTATATGAAACAAAAATATATCATAAAGAAATATTTATAGAATAATGAAAGGTGACAAACATCTTTTAGACTAAAATTGTGGTTGATTGTTCTATAAATAAAGTTAATCTGGTTATAAAAAAGATTACTAACTTTTACTTACATCTAAAGTAATTATAGTCTACTTTCTTTCTTTCTTTAATTTTTAATTTAAAACTCAAATATATTATTTAATACTATAGTTGAATAATTTTATAAATTATATATTCATTCAATTAGGGTTCACTCGCAAAGCGCGTACTCAAATATTAGTAGGAGGAAAAATATGACTTCACAGGAAAGTTTAATAACAAAAGGAAAGAGGAAAGTCAAATTTGACATCTAGAGACCCATTCACCAATATTTTATAAATTTATTAATGAAGGGACTTTTTCGTATATATATATATATATATATAAGATTTTAAGCTTATTTACTCGGTTTTGTTTAAGTTTTTATACTTACAGGAAGTAACAAACGTTTTTTAAAAAATATATACAAATTCAAAATTTACAATTTATCTACAACCTAAAATAAACATTTTTTGTACAGAATCCGGTCAAAAACTACAATTTACATACAATTTATATACAAGTTATATATAATTATGTAAGTTGTATATATTTTTGTATACGGTCAGAACGAGTCTGCCCTTCTTATGACTAATCGAGGTTGGAACATGATAGGTCAAGGTTCGGCCTCGTGTTATATCAAGCCATAGTGCGGAGTTATATTATTGATCTCGTGATCCAGAAACCCATCGAGGTCGTGATCAGCCAAGATCGAGACCAAGCAAAATAGAGATCGATCAAGACCGATTGAAGTTTACCTAGTCAAGTAACGGTAAATCGAAATATCCGTAGTAGAGTGAGGATCACGGCGGAAATCTCGGCACGTATCAAGATGAGGTCGATTAATTAGTCAATCATGCGATTTCTTACTGTATTTAGAATTGTAACAAAAGTAGCACTCCCCTACTATATAAAGGATGTTTGATCATTTGTAAAATCATCATATTCACGCAAAACAAAGCAATATACTACCTTTCTCTTCAGCTTTCAATACTATGTTACTTTGTTCATAGCTCAGTAGAATATTCATTAGTTCGAGGGTAATCTAGCGCGAGGACCAAAGCTATACGTCTCATTTGGTTTGCTTTTATTTCTCTTTACAGTCAATTTCAATATCAATTTACATATTTTCTCAGTTTGTGCCAAGTAAAATCACGTGTCCTTAAAATCACGTGTCCTTAAAATCACGTATAAAATCAATTGTTATCCATTTTTTGGGTAAACAGTTTGGCACCCACCATGGGGCTAAGGATAATAGTGATTGCTTGGTACTAACTTTCGTGACACACACTATTTTATACTTGTTCTTGTGAGTATCTTTGATTCCAGGATCAACATGTCAAACTCTCAAGCAGCACCCGTACACGTGGACAATGACCTCGGTCTCCAGGATGAAAATGACAACACAGCCGCCCCAAGGAATGAGGTACCCACAGTTGACCTCGATGGAGTCCCAGCCTTAGACCCAATCGACGTCAGCTCCCATGTTGCCATTAATGCAAATTTGGCCATCAATCCCGAGAATAGTGTCCGTAGTGATATTCGATCAGCCGGTCAGAGCACACATGGAAGTGAAAAAGGTGGGATCGGACTTTGAGTGATAATCGAAGCGTTGTAGGCTCAACAAGCTGCAATAGCACAACTCCGAAACCAGAACTATGGGCCGAGCAGGATCAAGCCCGAGTCGTCCCAGGAAGATGTTCATAGGGCCGAATCGGTGTCAAGGAGATCGAACAAAAATGAATTAGGGACCGACCCCGCCATCATGAAGATTCTCGAGGAACTAACAAAGCGAGTTGAATCGGGGGAAAAGAAAATTAAAGCAAATGACAAGAAGGTGGAAACCTATAATTCCAAGGTTGATCAAATCCCAAGGGCACCACCGATTTTGAAGGGTTTGGATGCAAAGAAGTTCGTGCAAAATCCCTTCCCCCCGAGCGCGGATCCTAAAACAATTCCCAAGAAGTTCTGCATGCCAGAAATTCCCAAGTATAATGAAATGACCGACCCCAACGAGCATGTCACTTTTACACATGTGCAATTAAGAGGAATGATCTGGACGACGATAAGATCGATTCCATATTATTGAAGAAATTTGGGGAGACCCTGTCAAATAGAGCGATGATATGGTACCATAATTTGGGTGAAAACTCCATTGATTCTTTTGCCATGCTTGCAGATTCCTTCATTAAAGCACACGTTGGAGCTATAAAGGTCGAGACTAGGAAGTCGGACCTCTTCATGGTAATGTAGAAAGATAATAAGATGCTCAGAGAGTTTGTGTCTCATTTCCAAATGGAACGTATGGATCTACCATCGATCGCTGATGATTGGACAGTTCAAGCCTTTACTCAAGGACTAAATGTACGAAGCTCAGTGTCTTCATAGAAATTGAAGCAGAACTTGATTGAATACCCAGTAGTTACCTGGGCCAATGTGCATATCAGTACCAATCAAAGATTAGGGTCGAAGACGATCAGCTGGGGACTCCTTCCGAGTCTATTTATCCTATCAGGACCCTCGACAGAGTCGAGAGGGACATCGACCAAGAACCACGATCGAACAGGGATTGTTACCAGCCATATAATGGAGGTCAGAGCTCGCGAGGGCTCATGAGCAATAATGGTTTTGACAAGGATGTCGAGCCCAAAGAAGCACCACGATTGTTAGAATATAACTTCAACGTTGATGCATCCGCCATCGTATCATCCATTGGACGTATCAAAGATACTAGATGGCCTCGACCTCTGCAGACCGATCCAGCCTAGAGAAATCCCAACCAAATGTGCAAGTATCATGGCACCCATGGCCATAGAGCAGAAGATTGCAGATAACTAAAAGAGGAAGTAGCCCGGTTGTTCAAGGATGGATACCTTCGGGAATTCTTAAGTGATCGAGCCAAGAATCACTTCAGAAACAGAGATTCCAACAGATAGAATGAACAAGAAGAGCCACAACATGTGATTCGCATGATTTTTGGAGGGGTTGATATTCCCCAAGGACCAGTATTAAAATGCACCAAGGTGTCGATAACAAGGGAAAGCGAACTCGGGGTTACGTACCAAAAGGAACCTTGTCTTTCAATGACGAGGACACAGAAGGGATCGTACAACCCCATAACGGCACATTGATAATATCTATACTTATGAATAAGACTCAAGTTAAACGTGTTTTAATTGATCCAGGTAGCTCAGCCAACATCATTCGATCGAGGGTCGTAGAACAGCTCGTCCTACAGGATCGAGTTATGCCTGCGGCCCTAGTACTAAACGACTTCAACATGGCATGCGAAACCACCAAAGGGCGAGATAACTTTGCCAGTGAACGTGGCAGTGACCATCCAAGAGACGAAGTTCCATGTGATCGAGGGCGATATGAGGTATAACGCCCTATTTGGGAGGCCATGGATCCACAATATGAGGGCAGTGCTCTCGACCCTTCACTAAGTTCTAAAGTTCCCGACACCATAGGGAGTCAAAATAGTCTACAGGGAGTAACCTGCCGCCAAGGAAATATTTTCCGTCAATGAAGCGATACCGATATCAAAACTCTCATCAATGAAAGGTCCAAGTTCGAAGGGAAACAAAAGGCCTAATAGAAACCACAGACACCGGCCTCGACCCAATCAGAAAAGCAGGGGACTGACAAGGATGATGATTATGGGGTTCCTCGATCCCTCATAGTCCCTGATGATTCAGACGTCACCAAGTTAACAGTCAAAGAGATGGAACAAATCATACTGACCGAACATCATCCCGAACGAAAGGTATACCTGGGCACGGTGCCAGCCCCTGATCTCAAGGAAAAACTTATTCAATTCCTTAAAACTAACATGGATTGATTTGCTTAGTCCCATCTCGATATGATAGGGATCCCACCGGAATTCACCACCCATAAACTGAGCCTGGACTCGAAGTTCCATCCGGTGAAGCAAAAAAGAAGACCCCAGTCCGAGGTCAAACAAGCTTTCATCAAAGACGAGGTAACAAAACTTCTCAAAATAGGGTCCATCTAGGAAGTAAAATATCCCGAATGGTTAGAAAACGTAGTAGTAGTCCCTACGAAGGGACACAAACTTACAATGTGTGTAGATTACAAAGATAAAAAAAAAGCATGCCCCAAGGATTCTTTTCCTTTGCCTAATATCGGGTGCATGATCGATGCCACGACCAATCACTACATCCTCAATTTTCTCGATGCCTATTCCGGGTACAACCAAATACAGATGGACCAGGAAGATCAAGAAAAGAACTCGTTCATCACTACGTATGGTACTTAATGCTATAATGTAATGTCATTCAGATTAAAAAAATGCTGGTGCAACTTATCAACGCCTAGTAAACCAGATGATCGAAGAACAAATAGGGAAATCTATGGAAGTTTATATTGATGACATGTTAGTTAAGTCCCTGCGAGCAGAGGACCATTTGAAGCATTTGCAGGAGACATTCAGTATACTGAAGAAATATAACATGAAGCTCAACACAGAAAAATGCGCGTTCAGGGTCGGCTCTAGCAAATTTCTCGGCTTCATGCTATCCAATAGAGGAATCGAGATCAAATCTGACAAAATCAATGCTATCAAGGACATCACGGCAGTAGAAAACGTATAGGCCGTGCAGAGGTTATTGCCGCCCTGGGGCGATTCATCTCGAGGTCCTCCGATAAAAGTGATAGATTCTTCTCGTTACTGAAGAAGAAGAATAACTTACGGCCAAGGAAGCATCGGTTTTTAATCTCATTATGACTTGGTCGTTCGGAAAAGCAATTAATTCGATCGGAATAGTGGAATGGAAGGCAGTAAAAGAATTAAATACTCCTTTCTTTTCCAATCGCCCCGCGAAGACAGACGTTCAGAAAGGTTCTCGAGATTCTCAATCGCTCTTTTTAGCGGGGAGGAATAGTGCGGGAAGGGAGCGAGACCAAGCCGAGCCACATGGACTCCAGAATGCCGACAGGTGTTGGAGGAGCTTAAATGATACTTATCGAGTTCGCCGCTGCTCCACACGCCGAGGGAAGACGAACAACTTTACATGTATCTGGTGTTATCGGAGATAGCAATAAGTGGAGTCTTGGTCCCAGAAGAACGAGGTATGTAATTCCTTATCTATTATGTTAGTCGGATCTTAGGTGAGGTCGAAACTAGGTATCCCCATCTAGAAAAATTGGCGCTCGCTTTGATAAGCGCCTCTAGGAAACTAAAACCATACTCTCAATGTCATCCTATATGTGTTGTAACAACTTATCCACTTCGAAATATTTTGCATAAGCTCAAGCTTCAGGACGTTTAGCCAAATGGGCCGTAGAAATCAGCGGGTATGATATTGAATATCCACCCCGAACAACCATCAAGTCTCAAATCTTGGCAGACTTCGTGGTTGACTTCACGCCGGCCCTAGTACCCGAGGTTGAAAGAGAACTATTAGTAAACTCAGGTACATCCTCGGGAATCTGGACCCTCTTTATGGATGGTGCTTCAAACGCAAAGGGGTTCAGATTCTGCATTGTGATAAAACCACCCACAGGTAACGTGGTTAGACAATCTATTAGAACTGTAAAATTGACTAACAACGAGGCCGAATATGAGGACATGGTTGCAAGTCTCGAACTAGCCAAAGGTTTGGGAGCCGAGGTGATCGAAGCCGAATGCTACTCCTTCCTCGTGGTGAACTAGGTTAACGGAACCTTTGAAGTTCGAGAAGAAAGAACGCAAAGATACCTGGATAAGCTACAAGTAACTCTACACCGATTCAAGGATGGACTTTGCAACATGTGCCTCGAGATCAAAATAGTGAGGTCGATGCCCTCGCAAACCTAAGGTCATCGGTCAAAGACAACGAACTCAATTTAGGGGCTGCCGTACAACTCATAAGGTTAGTGGTCGAAGAAGGCTACGTCAAGATAAACTCCACAAGTTTGAACTGGGATTGGAGATACAAATACATAGAGTATCTAAAGAACGTGAAGCTTCCCTCAGACCCAAAAGAATCGAGAGCCCTTCGCACAAAGGCAACACGATTCACCTTATCCAAAGACAGAACCTTTGTTCAGAAGGATGTTCGATGGTCCATTAGAAATATGTCTGGGACCAGGAGATACTGAATATGTTATGAGGGAAGTCCTCGAGGGCACTTACAAAAATCATTCCAGTGCCGAATCATTGGTCCACAAAGTGATTGAGCCAGATACTACTGGATCAACATGGAGAAAGATGCGAAAGAGTTTGTTCGAAAATGCGACAAGTGCCAAAGACATGCACCGAAGATTCACCAACCCGGGGAACTACACTATTTGGTCTTGTCCTCGTGGCCATTCATGAAGTGGGGAATGGACATCATTGGCCCTCTTCCATGGGCCCCAGGTAAGGCTCAAATAATTTTATTTATGATTGATTAATTTTCTAAGTGGGTTTAAGAACGAGCTTTCAAGAAAGTCAAGGAGAAGGAAGTCATCGACTTCATTTGGGATCACATCATATGTCGATTCACGATACCTTCCGAAATTGTGTGCGATAATGGAAAGCAGTTCATCAGCAAGTAGGTGACTAAATTTCTCGAGGATCACAAGATCAAAAGAATACTATCAACACCTTATCATCCCAGTGGGAATGGACAAGATTAATCAACCAACAAACCATCATCCAAAATCTCAAGAAGAGGCTAACAAACTCCAAAGGGAAGTGGAAAGAAATTCTACCCGAAGTTCTTTGGGCATACAGCACAACATCGAAATCTAGTACCGGGGCTACCCCTTTCTCATTAGATTGTGGCGCCGAAGCTCTAATACCGACCGAGGTCGGAGAACCAAGTATCATGTTCCGATATGCAACAGAAGATTCAAATGAAGAGGCCGCGAATATGAGCCTAGAATTATTGGATGAAAGACGTGAAGTTACCCTCGTCCGTTTGGCCGCCCAAAAACAACGGATTGAGAGATACTACAATCGAAGATCCAATCTTCGGTATTTCAACATCGGGGACTTAGTGCTGAGGAAAGTCACCCTCAACACCCGATATCCGAAAGAAGGAAAATTGAGTCCGAAATAGGAAGGACCGTACCAGATTCTTGAGGTCACCGAAAAAGGGTCCTACAAGCTTAGAACGATGAGCGGAGAACAACTGCCGAGCAATTAGAACATATCACACCTAAAACGATATTACTACTAAGGTACGACCCCTTTCTATTTTCGTTTCTATTTCAGACTAACTCTTGTAGGTGGTCAACAAAAATCGACAATGGATTTTTTGGCGAATGGAATGAAGTCTTTAGGTCTGAAAGCACGTGTTGCACTCTTTTTCCCTTACACCGGTTTTGTCCCAAATGGGTTTTTCGGTGAGGTTTTTAGCAACAATGAATCGTGCTAACTTAGAATCAAGCCCGGTTATAAATCGGCATCGAAGATCAATATCCGAGGTTGTTTTACATTCAACCTCGAATACTGAGGGGAGGGGGGCTACCATCAGATATGCATTATCTTCGAACATGAAATCTAGTGAGGAAACTACTTCATAAAAGGAGGGTCTCGATAGATATGATTTATTGTAAGGGCCAAACAGTCAGAACGAACCGTGCCCATGTAGATTGTTCGAGCCCTAGCTTAAACATGTACGCATGTATGACTATTTTGATCAAGAATAAAGAGAAGTACTTTCCTTGCAAACATCTGATGATTAAATTTTTTCCTCTTTACATCTCTTAAAGAGCTTCATACTCTTGAAAATAACGAGGCTAAGGGAAATACTTAATCGTAATACGAACAACCACTCCCTCACTCGGGACAAAATACCTAATAGGCAACTCCCCAATTTCTAAAGGCCACGACCACCCCACTCGGGGACTATTATCTCGGGCAAGTCCGGATAAAATAGGAAAACAAGCCTAAGGGGCAGATCCCGAACTAAAGGCTATGGCCAATTTAACACGGCTCGGAGACGTCCGAAATTCGTAACAAAAATTGGCCATAGAAAAAGAATAAATTCTTTCATAACCGGTTCAGCAAATTCAAAAGTTTAAGACATCTTCGGGAAAAAACTTTGATAATATGGAGCACCAAAAACTCTAATAAAGGCAAGGGCTTTCGGACCCTCGAACACAATATTATTATCTCAAAATAAGGCATTTTCACCTTTGTGATTACAAATAACAAAGCAAAGGAAAAACTTAAGAGCCGAAAGGGAAAAGAAAACCTTATATTTATGTAGAATGATTTTCTTTACAATGGCCAAATCGGCCTAGTCCAAAAAAATTTACAACGGCCAAAACGACCTTAGAAAAAGTGCAAAAAGAAGAACAAAAAAAGTACTAAGTCTTAAGTGGCTTGGTCTTCATTGGAGGTCGCATCTCCATCCTCGGGGTCTTCCCTGTCTTTAGATTCACTTAGGCTACCAGAGTCTTCCTCAGGGAAGGTCAACTTTCGGGCCCTGATTTCTTCTGCTTTGGCATTCTCGACCTCGGCCGTGATATCAAAACCCTGGGCTTGAACGTCCTCAAGGGCTTCCCTACGAGTTTGCCATTTTGCATGATCTATCATGCTCTTAGCCTTGGCCTCGATGGCCTCAACATCGACCTTAAAATGGGCCGCTTTTTCATCAGCTTTGATGCCGTGCAGCCATCTCAAATTTGGCCGCTTTGAGCTCGTTGGCTAAGCTTGCTTTATCAGAAACAACCAAATCCTGCTAAGTCTGAAGCTCCTTGATCTTCTCGGCCTACACCGAGGGTTTCTCTTTTGCATCTTGGAGCTGAGTCTCGGCCGAATCCAATTGTGCTTGGACGGTCTTCTTTTTCGAGGCTAGGATATCGATGTTCTTCTTGAATGCTTTAGCCTCGGCTTGTATCTCGTCCACTTGCTTTTAGAGCCATCTGATCTGCTCGAGCCTTTGTCGGGCCTGCAGAATCGGATCGTTAGTCATTATCTCCAACTCATCTTCACTATCGTGAAGTACTCAGAATACCTGCTCGGCCATAACAAAATCGGCCTGAGCTTCTCACTGAGAAGCCTATAGGTATCACTTTTCTCGGGTGAGGCCCAGAACCTCAGCCTCTCGCTCCTCTCGGATTCTGAGGGAGGCTTCGTGATGCAACACCGAAGTGTGCAAGTAAAGAAGAAGATGTTAGAATAACTTACAAGTTTGAAAAAAATAAGGAAGAGACTCTCGAAGTTACCCGATTCAGAGCGTGTTGAGACTCATTAAACAGGAAAGCAACCCCCACCACATTCATCACAGCTTAGTCCTTCTTGGGCATCAAGCCTCTCAGATAACTAGCAATTTCAATGGGGGAGAGAAGACTCGAGCATCCTCCAAGATAGTAAGAACTATGTTTCGCCTACGGCCTGGGTTAGCACTTGGGGTCGTCGGTCCACTAGTCTCGGGCTCGATGAAGAACCAGTAGCCCCTGATGATGATATATTCTTCGACACCCGTAAATCGCCGAATTCGGTGACATATTCGGAGGCAAAATATTCAATCCCGTCAAAGAAACCATGGATATAGGTCGCCCTCTGAAGCTCTTCATAAGAGCGACTTTCCAGAATGTTGGCTTCATGGATCCTAGCATCCGAAATCTGAGGGGATCCCGAAATATCGACCACCCCAAGCTCGTCCGTCGGGACCTCTTTCACTGTTCGAGATGCCTCACCCCCGGTCTCTCTCTCTACCGTCTTAGTTGGGACGGTGTGGCCTCTACTCTTTTTGATTCAGGGACCTCGACCGAAGCTCCCTCATTAACCTCCTCTGGTTCGGAGGGCTTTTGTATTGAAGCAGTAGCCTGCACATGGGCCACTAGCTTGGAGTTATTTTCTTCTTCTTCTTCTTCTTCGGACTCATCCCTTAATCAGCAGATCGAGTCCGAGGATATGACAACAACATCCACCTTGGGCTTACGGGGATTCCTTGCCAATTTTTTCTTTTCCGAGCCGGGGGGACTTAGAGACCTTTTTATCTTTTTCTCCTTGGCCTGCTTTAGAGCTGATGGTTGGGGAAGGACTTCTTCATCATCGGAAGGGGGTCTCATTGCAACATCTTTCCCGAGACATGCAAAAGAAATAGAGATAAGTTAGTTTGAGAAAAGGCCTAAACAATAACCAAGTTGAGAAAGAAACTTACCATGGTTACGAGCCTCCCATCGACCCTTTGGCAACTCCATAGAGGCACGTTCGGAGTAGGGTCTCTATGACACTAGGCCCTCGACCCATTGCTTTAGTTCCGGAATCGGGTCCTGCATCTAGGCCACAACTGCAAACACAAAAACATAGATGAGCAAATATGATAGAAAGTAAGAAAACAAATTAAACATTCAAGGTGAAGTATACTTACGTTTCATGCTCCCCTTCTCAGGGAACGACATGTCTTCAGCGGGGATCTGGTCTGATGTCCTCATTCAGAAAAATCGGACCATCACGCCTCAATCCCGTTACTCGTCTATGCTGGAGAACGGGGATCTACTGGCCCGGCGGGCAAGCTTGATCAGTCCTACTCGTAGATTCGGGGACTGTAAAGTCGCATAAGATGACCGAGATCTCTCCCAAACTCCACCACAAATATAGGTAGTGAGGTGGTCGAAGCAATAGTAAAAACCCAACACAAGTCGGGGTCGAATCCTCAGGGAGTTAGAATTTGGATTAGGTGTACACCTAGTGTGAATGTATGATATGCCCTAAATTACACTTCCACATTATTGATTGTTTTTTCTACTTCTACTTTAAAATATTGATTGCAATTGTAAAACTAGGAGACGATATTTTTGGTTTTGATTATTTTTCAAATGATAAAAGATCTACGGTTGCAACTTTCGCCTAGTTGGTTACCTAACAGATTTAGAGCTTTAGAGCATGTTTGGTTGATCGGGATATAATATAGCAATCACACTTAATTACTCACTCTATACCTCTCGGTAGTTTGAGTGATTTTGCCCGATTTAGCTTTCTCAAGTCCAAATGGGTATTTCACAAAGCAAGTGATAAATGCTCTAGTCAGGTCTTACTATCTCTAGGTTCGACCCTTTAATTGGGGCTATCCATTTCTTGAGTTCACCCTAATTCCTAGTTTGCCATGTTTTCATAGACATAGTCTCTCTTTCTCAAGTAGATACTAAGTCAAATAGGCATGAATCAATGTTTGCAACCATTAGTTCTAGAATTCAAGCAAGAACATGGCTAAACATCATATACCTAATCATAAATAAACCCTAAATAAATAATCCATTAAATACCCATACTAGGGTTGGGTCACAACCCTAGCTAAGGGTTTAGCTACTCATATAAAATGAAGAAGTAAAAGAAGAAATTAAGATAGCATGCATAATAATTGATTATGAAAAAAAATCTAATGTTTAGAAGCTAATCTAGTACAGTATTACTCAATACTGTAAAGAGAAACGGGTCAGGTGCTCTACACTGATCCAACTTAACCTAAAAATGACAAAAAGTTCTATTTATACTAAGCTAAAAATATCTGACAAAAATGCCCCTGTGGAGGTTGTGCGGCCGCACAATTCTGTGTGCGGTCCGCATGTTGAGATTGACTGCCCAATTGGACTTTCTATGGTTGCATAAAATTTGGATGCGGCCGCAATTCATCTATTTTTGTGGACCACATATTTATGAGCGCGATCACATACTTGAGATTGGACTGGGGCTGGACCTTCTCCTGCGGACCTCACATTTGTGAGAGCGGCCGCACTTTGGCTCTTGCGGCCGCACAATAACCGTGCGGACCGTATATCTTCAGATGGATTAAAATCAAACTCTCTAATCTCTTCTTCTGCAGCCGCACAATAATTGTGCGGTTCGCATTCTCTGAAGAAAATCTAACAGTGGAACTTCATTGTTTGCGGCTGCACATAATATTGTGTGGTCCGCATTGTAGGCCTTTTTGCATTGTTTTGGCTCGTGTCCAATTTTGAATCCTTTTTGAGTTGATTTTCACTTCTTTGGCTCGTTTTCCAATATTCCTGCAAGAAAGCACATTTCATTAGTTCTCAGGAATACCATTAAGCATTTTTGAGCTAAAACGCAAGTAAAGGAGAGCAAATAAGCGGTCAAAATACCTACTTATCTACTCCCCCAAACTTAAGCTTTTGTTTATCCTCAATAAATTAAGGCAATTCCCACCTCCACTAGGAAAAGAGATATTTCAGCTGGCCTAAGTTGAGTTGAACACAAATCAATTGGGACCAATAATTACCCACATGCTCATGAATCATTAACAAGCCTATGATTTGAATGTTGAAGCACAAATTTCTCTAATGTGATGCTTGAGCATAAAGGGTTGACTTTGTTCATCAAGGAAGCTCGCACTTTCATGCAAGTCAATGTGGATCCCTTACTCTTCCTCGTATACTCTCCGGAATCTCATCTCACTCACGAATGAAGAATTCAAAACAATGACTCGAGAAAGACTCGCTCATCACTCTCAAAAGAATGTCAGAAGCCCAGCTCTAAGTACCATATTATTTCCCCTCATGTAGGTGACCACTAATGTAAGCTTGCTCGGCTTGAAATCACTTAGGACTTTTTTGGCATGTAGTGAAGGCTTTTGGACTAAGGAGGGAAGTATCAGATTAGAATTGGTTCATATTTCCTTTAGCACTTCATATTCTCTTATTTGCTCATACTTTGCCGACTCTTTGAGTCATTTTCTTTTCCTTAGGGGGACTAGAGAGACTTGACATCACTCTTTCTTTTTCATTCTATTCAAAATCTCCTTCTTTGCTTTCTCCATGATTTGCACTTTTGCTTTCTTTTGCATTTTTTCAACCCTTTCACATTATTCACTTTCTTTTTGTGTTTTTCTTTGTTCTTCCTTTCTTTTTCTTTGCCTTTTCCTATTCTTCATCTCTTTTGTCTTTGTGTGCTTTGAAACCATCTTTAAACTCCTCGTCTCTCCCCCAAACTTATGTTTTTGCCATTTGAATCACATGAGTGCTAAAGAAAAGTTGGGTGCCAAGAGAGAGTCACTAGAAAACGGTTAAAGGCTTGTAATATGGTTATCAAATAATAAGGCTTTAGTCTCAAAAGGGTTTACTAAGGATGATAGCATTGGTGGGCCATGGAATGTTTCAAAACGGGCCAAGGAGAGCCTAAAATTACTTCTCAATCCAAGCTAACTTAGAATTTTGCCTAGAAACACATTCAGGGCAAGTTCTAGACCATTCGCACGGGTACTTGGACTTGTAAAAGAATACCTCACCTCTCTCAAAACCGGATTGTTAAAAAGAATAGAGTCGAGGGCCCACAACAACCGCATTCAAGATTGAAAATCTCTAATGGTTCTACTAAACCACCTAATGATTGCCTAAGTCAACACAAGAGTCACAAGGTCACTAACTAGAGCTATTTCTTTACAAAAAAACTTGTTTTTAACCATAAGCGCATAGTTAAGTATGTTGGTACCAAGTGAAACATGCTCGACCCATATTTATTCATTAACACTACTTGTTTCTACCTAAACATCAAACACTGACTCAATCCCTTAAGAAGGTTGTCACGCCATCCATTTTTGGGAAGAGCTACCCGGTTCACACAAGACCCACCTTTGGAATGAACCGTGGCATTAAGAAAACTAAAGGATTATCGCTCACTACAACATAAAAAGAAGCTAACAAATCAAAAACAAGCTAATAAAGCAACTAAGAAGCTATACTATATAGAAAGCAAAACGAAGAAGCTATGAAATAAAATACTGAAAGTAAAGAAAATGAATATATACAAGAGGGATGATTATATACATTATTAGGGAGAAAATAAAGAGAAAAGAAAAAGAAAAAGAGTAGCACAGCCAACAGTGCCCAGGCCATGCTTTGAACCGTCAGCTTTCACTTTTTAAGTCCCCCAATTTCAACTAGACACCGCTCGTGTTACACCAAACTCTTACCCTCAGCACCCACAGTATGAGTCTCCCAAGGAACAAGAAAGAACTGTGAGGAGCCCCGAGCAAGAAGAGATATCTCAGAAGATGAAAAACATCGAACAAAGTCTTAAGAACATGCAAGGCCTGAGTGGCCAAAAGAGTGTTTCGTATGCCGATTTGTGCAGGTTTCCTCACGTTCATTTGCCCGTTGACTTTAAAAATCCAAAATTCAAAATATAATGGGCATGGAGAACCGATCGCCCATTTGAAAAGATATTACATCAACTGAGAGGGGCGGGTGGAAAAGAAGAACTTTTGATGGCCAATTTTGGAGAGAGCTTGACGAGAATTACGTCAGAATGGTACATGGACCAGGACACCCATTGGCATATATGGGATGACTTGGCTCAATATTTCATCAGGAAATTCCAATACAAAGTTGATATAGCCCCAGATATAAATTCCTTGACCTATTTCTCGAAGAAAATCGCAGAAAGTTTTTGTGAATACGCTATCAAGTGGCATGAGCAAGCAGCCAGTGTGAAACCACCAATGGATGAGACAGAAATGGTCAATGTTTTCTTGCAGGCCCAAGAGGCCGATTACTTCCAGAATATGATGTCTGCCATGGGCAAACCGCGTGGAGGCCATAAAAATCAGAGAAATGGTAGAAAACGGCCTGAAAAATGGCCGGATCATAAGTTAGTCTGCTTTAAGAGCCACTTCCCAAGACATTCAGAATGGCACGGGAGGTTTAACAAATCGAAAGAAGAGGGAATAAGGAGCCATGATGGCTTCAAGTTTGAGAAGCTCTCGTCGATGCCGTGATTATTCTTACCTGCCTTCCAGAACCCCGCAACACTACTACCCCCATCAAGATGCAACATATGTCGTGCCATCGCCTCCCTATGTGGTGATGAATGCCCAGTCCTATACATGGGCATGACAACATTATACACAAAACCGAGCTCCACCTCCTAGAAATTCCCATTCTTACCAAGCTCCATATAACCCCGTCCACCACAAAACAACTACCAACACAATACACGCCCCCGCGAGCCTCCCAGGAAAAGCGAATTCACCCCTATTGGTGAGTCTTACTCTAGCCTGTTTCCAAAGTTAATCCAGATGGGTCTAGTGCAACTTGGGCCTCCAAACCGGCAAAATCCGGAATCTCCATCATACCGGACCGGTACTAGATGTACCTATCATTCGGGGGAAGAGGGTCATGATACGGAGTATTGTTGGACTCTCAAGAGGGCCATTGGGAATTTTATTGAACAAAAATGAGTGGTGCTGAGGGACGAGGAAGTTCCCAATGTGACTAACAATCCATTACCGGCTCACAACAATGGGCCGTACAGTGGAATGATATGTGAGGATAAGGAATTCAATCTAGCTTTGAAAGAACGACTCATAAAAGAGACCCAAAGCAGTGGTAAAACAAGCTATAAATGAGGAGAAAATAATTTCAACTCCTCAAGTTACAGAAAAGGCCGTCGAAACAAAACTGTCATGACACTATTAAGGACGCCATTCTCTATGTGCCTAGAGCCCCAAGGAAGGAACAAATCGTTTTGAACACTCCAAAAAGATTTGAGCAAAGGAAAGTCATGCTGGAGGTGCCAAAGCTGTACGTGCCCAAAGGGACTCATCTATCATTTGGGGGGCCGGTAATTTCACCAAGGCTGACTGGGCCCGTGGTTATCAGCCGCGCACCATAGAGTCCTATGAGAGACCCTACTGCAGTTCCTTGGAATTACAAAAAGACAATGGTCACGTACAAAGGAAAGGAAGTCATGGGAGAAGTAAATGAAATGAACCAATCTGGGAAGAACCACAACCCAAAAGAGCTAAAGAAGTCAATACTAAATAAAAAGAAAATTTTTCCACTCAAGAATCCTGTGAATGCTGAAGAAGCAGAAGAGTTCTTCCGAATAATGAAAGCTTCGGAATATGACATAATTGATCAACTCAGGAAGACTCCTTCCCATGTTTCACTTTTATCCTTGCTGATGAGCTCAAATGAACATCAAAAGGTACTCCTGAAAACATTGAATGAGGCATATGTCCCGATTGAAACTTCAATCGAACAATTGGAAAGAATGGCTGAATGATTTTTCGAAGTCAACAGGATTTCCTTCAGCCGCGATGACTTTCCTCCAGAGGGAGCCGCCTACAAGAAAGCTCTTCACTTGACTATCAAATGTGATGGTTATTATGTGGATAGAGTTATGCTAGGCGGTGGGTCCAGGGTCGATATTTTCCCTCTTTCAATGCTACAGAGGATGGAAATTGGAACAGAAAGAATTAGAACAAATAATGTCTGTGTGCACGCTTTTGATGGAGTCAAGCGAGATACGATTGGAGAAATTGATCTGATTCTAACCATTGGCCCCGTGGATTTTAAAGTGTCTTTCTAGGTTCTGGACATGGATACTTCATATAATTTTCTCCTTGGAAGACCATGGATCCATGCCGCAGGAGCTGTGCCCTCTACTCTTCACCAAATGGTCAAGTTTGAACATGAAAACCAAGAAATTATATTCCACGGGGAGGATGAAAAATCCATTTATAGGGACCTGTCAGTCCCGTTCCTCGAAGCTAGAGAAGGAAGTGAGCACATTATCTATCAAGCCTTCGAAATCATGGTCGCCGACCAATGCGAAGAAGGGCCCTTGTTTCCTCAATCCTGCTTATCAAATGCATCAATCATGGTTGCCAGTGAAATGATCAAACATGGGTACAAGCTCGGAAAAGGGCTAAGGGTATCTCTACAAGGCGTCACAGAGCCCATCACTTTGATTACCAATAAGAAGTTCTTTGTCATAGGTTTCCAAGCTACAGATGCCGACATAAAATGGGCCGATGAGCGCAGGAAAAATGGATGGGTCCTGCCTCATCCCATTCCGCATCTCGCTAAGTCATTTGTGAAGCCAAAGTATGTAGAAGAAGAAGGAGAGGCCTTCACGGCCGAAGAGATTGAGGACATTTGTGATGCCAGGAAACAAATGTTGTACGATGCTCACATGGTCCAACCGGGGGAAGGCACAAGCACGGCCGAGGTGCAGTACATGGGACCAAATTCTAAGCTTCAAAATTGGAAGGCTACTCCATTGCCTATCAGGCGAGAATCCTGGTAGTCCAGTCTTGCCATCTTTTCTGCATTATGAGTTATTTCAGGGTGTAACTCGAATGTTTTTATTTTGTTGTCTTTTAATTTCAATGTAAACCCTCCAATCTTCAATTCAATTCAATGAAATCAATATTTTATCGTCTATAGATCTTTGTCTTTTTTTATTTATTTTTGATTTTCTATTTTCTTATCTTTTCCTTTTCAATTCTAATAATGCAAACTTAAATAACATGACATGCTTGCGGACTTCATGCCCAGATCCTAAAACGTTGTCTAACTGTGAAATAATGAATCAAGAACCAGAATATGATGAAGATGGGGCTTTTAGGGAAGTAAATCGAGAATTGGAATAATTTGAGAATAAGACCAAGCCAAACTTAAATGAAATCGAGCCAGTTAATTTGGGCAGTCTAGAAGAGATCAGAGAAACCATGATAAGCATTCACGCTGAGGAAAGAACTAGAGATGCATTGATCCAACTTTTGTTTGAATTCAAAGACGTGTTTGCATGGTCATACGTTGATATGCCAGGACTAAGCGTCAATTTAGTGGTACATAAGTTGCCGACTTATCCCGGTTGTCCACCTGTCCAACAAAAGTAGAGAAAGTTCAAAACAGACATCAGTGATAAGATCAAAGAAGAAGTCATTAAACAATTGAAAGCTGGTGTGATCCAAGTATTCCGATACACCACATGGTTGGCTAATGTGGTTCCAGTACCAAAGAAATACGGGAAAATCTGAGTGTGTGTTGACTATAGGGATTTGAACAACTCAAGCCCCAAGGACAACTTTCTGTCACCAAACATCCACATTCTTGTCAACAACTGTGCCAAACATGAGATACAGTCTTTTGTGGATTGTTATGCTGGGTACCACCAACTTTTGATGGATGAAGAAGACATAGAAAAGACAGCTTTCACCACCCCGTGGGGCATTTACTGTTACAGGGTCATGCCATTGGTCTGAAAAATGCGGGCGACTTACATGAGCTATGACCGCCATCTTCCGTTATGTGATGCACCATGGGGTGTATGTGGATGATGTGATCATAAATCCAAAACACAAGAAAACCATGTGCAAGATCTGAGGAAATTCTTTGAGCGTCTGCGCAGGTATGATTTGAAATTGAACCCAGCTAAATGTGCTTTTGTAGTTCCATCTGGGAAACTTATGGGGTTTATAGTCAGTCGGAGGGGTATTGAGTTAGATCCAGCAAAGATAAAATCTATTCGGGATTTACCACCTCCAAAAACCAAGAAATAGGTCATGAGTTTGTTAGAGAGTTTGATTTACATCAGTATATTCATCGCTCAGCTTACTACCACGTGTGAGCCCATATTTAAGTTGCTAAATAAAGACACGGCGATCAAACAGACGGATGAGTGTCAAGAAGCTTTTGATAAAATAAAAGAATATCTGTCAAATCTGCTAGTGTTGGTTCCGCCTGAGCCTGGAAAACCTTTGTTATTGTACTTAACAGCCTTGAAAAATTCTTTCGGTTGTGTCCTCGGGCAACATGATGTGACCGGGAAGAGAGAGCAAGCCATATACTACTTGAGCAAGAATTTTACCGGTTATGAAGCCAAGTACACTTTGTTGGAAAGAACTTATTGTGCCCTAACTTGGGTTGCTCAGAAGCTCAGACATTATCTTTTGGCTTACACCACATATCTCATAACCATAATGGATCCTCTGAAGTACGTATTCCAAAAACCAATGCCCACGGGAAGGCTAGCAAAATGACAAATCTTGCTCACTGAGTTTGACATTATTTATGTCACTCGCACGACAATGAAAGCCCAAGATTTGGCTGAACATCTAGCTGAGAACCCGATTGATGATGAATACCAACCCCTGAGCACTTATTTCCCAGACGAGGAAGTAAATTCAGTTGAAGTAATTCCAGAGGACACCAGTGCTTGGAAAATGTTCTTTGACGGAGCTGTAAATGCAAAAGATGTCGGGATTGGGGAAATTTTGATTTCGCCCACTAGTCAGCACTGTCCGACCACAACCCGGCTTTGTTTCTTCTGTACGAGCAACACTGCCGAGTATGAAGCTTGCATTATGGGCATGAACATGGCAGTTGATCTGGACGTGGAAGAATTATTAATCATGGGAGATTCTGATTTGATCATTCGGCAAGCCCAAGGTGAATGGGAAACTTGAGACATCAAGCTTATCCCATACATGCAACATGTGGAAGATCTTAGAAAATGGTTCAAGTTCGTTGAACTCAGGTATATTCCTCAATTCCACAATGAGTTAGCTGATGCACTAGCTACCTTGGCTGCAATGCTGCCGTATTCGGGCAATGTCCATATTGACTCGTTGGAGATCCAAATTCGAGAAATACATGGTTATTGCAATGCAATGGAAATAGAACCAGATGTTCAGCTGTGGTATCATGATATCAAAAGGTTCTTGAAAACAAAGGAATACCCCGAGAAGGCTAGTGGAGACCAAAACAGAACCATTAGAAGCATTGCCAATAGTTTCTTCTTAAGCAGAGAAGTTTTTTACAAAAGAACTCCAGATCTGAATCTTCTGAGGTGTGTAAATTCCAAAGAAGCTGAAAAGATCATGAATGAAGTGCATTCGGGAGTATTCGGGGCCATATATGAACTGATATGTCCTTACAAAGAAAATCATGCGGGGAGGTTACTACTGGATGACCATGGAAAATGATTGCTTCAGCTTTGTCCGGAAATGCCATCAGTGTCAGATACACGGTGATCTGATTTCATGCACCACCATCAGAGTTGCATCCAATGTCAGCACCTTGGCCCTTCATTGCTTCGGGCGTGGATGTCATTGGGCCAATCGATCCAAAAGCTTCAAATGGGCACATATTCATCTTGGTTGCCATCGATTATTTCACAAAGTCGGTCGAAGTAGTGACTTTCAAAGCCGTCAGTAAGAAAGCAGTGGTGGACTTCATGAATTCCAACATTATTTGTTGTTTTGGTATTCCAAAAACTATCATTACAGACAATGCTGCAAATTTGAACAGTCACTTGATGAGGGAGGTACGCAAATAGTTTAAAATTATGCATCTTAATTCTACCCTCTACCGACCCAAAGCCAATGGCGTCGTTGAAGCGACAAACAAGAACATCAAGAAGATCCTTAGGAAAATGATTCAAAGTTCTAGACAGTGGCATGATAAGTTTCCTTTTGCATTATTGGGATATCTCACAACCATGCGTACATCAGTTGGGGCCATGCCTTATTTATTGGTTTATGGCACTGAAGCTTTAATACTTGCAAAAGTTGAAATTCCCTCTCTTTGAATCATTGTTGAGGCCGAGATCGAAGATGATGAATGGGTCAAGACCCGGTTGGAAAAATTAACTATGATTGATGAAAAGAAGACGACCGCAGTTTGTCACGGGAAGTAGTACCAACAAAAAATGGCCCGCGCCTACAACCAAGAAAGTGCAGCCTAGAAACTTTGAAGTAGGGCAACTCGATCTGAGGCGTATTCTCCCGCATCATAAGGAAGAAAAAGAAAATTTTCTCCAAATTGGAAAGGCCCGTACATTATAAGAAAATTGTTGCCGAAAGGAGCGTTGTACTTGGGGGACATTGAGGGAAATGACCCCGAAACGGCTATCAATGTAGATGCGGTCAAAAGGTATTATGTTTAACCTCTTTCGCAGTTCTAATACTCTCCGATTGGGATGAAAAAGGCTTTCATTATCTCTACCCAAACACTACCAACCCTTGCAAACCCTTTGAGTCAATTCTCTTTTTCTTTGACTACCCTCTCTGGAACCTGAAGGCCATCTAAAAAAATGAAATGAAAAGAAAAATCAAATCAAAACAAAATAAAATCAAAAACAAAGTTCCTTGAACTACGTTCGACTTGATTTCGAAAGGATACATAGGTAGCCTCTCTCTGGGGGTTCAATTATACCAAAATAAAAGTCCACGTTTCCCCAAAAGTTTAAACTTGGGCAGAAGTTATAATGGTTCGGTGATGGTTCTGTCTCAAAGGTTCCAAAGTTGTAACCCGATCCAAATCCTTTTCAAGTCCTTCTGATCAATCAGCGAGAATGTTTTAAATGGGAGGATACAATTACTTGGATCTATTGCCACCGAATGAGAGAAATTAAATGAGAGAGTCTTATCGGTGAAAACCCTCACGGGCACAATAAGGCGATGATAAACCGAGAAATCGAAAAAGAAAGAGTATTGTTAGTGAAAACTCGCAAAGAGCACTATAAGGAGATGGTGAGAAGAGAAATGAGAGAGTTCAGCTGGTGAAAACCCGTACAGGGCACCACTGGTCGAAAAGAGGATCCTCACAACCATCAACATCGACAGAGTCCCAGCAAGGTTTCTCGATTTTGAGTCATAAGTTGTGATGAATTTCTGAGAGTTGGACGATTTACACAGATCAGGCATCCAGTCCAAGAGGCATGTCATGTTCATTGAAGTCCCCCGTGCACTCCAGATGAGTCCTTTTTTCCTTTCCCCGAAAGGGCTACCTCTCGTCAATGTTCATTTGTCCATTTCATTGTTTGCTTTTCTTTGGATCCCTTTCGGTCTAATTCTATTTTGAAGCTAAGACAAAGAAGATATGGCAAGATTGATTTACATGTTTTTTATCTGATACGAGACGATATTCAAGAAAATCACCCAACCTTGACAGGTGCATCGAGTCGACTTCGACTGGCCATGATGGTCGATGCTTTGAAATAAAAAACTCATGAAAAGAAAGGAAATCAAAGTCAAATGCCAACAAAGGAAAAATAAAGTTGAAAAAGGTTAAGTCCCACGTGATTAACTGTCATGGTAAAGTTTTGGAAAAGCCAAGTTCTCCAGGGCCAGCAATGAAATCGGTCCTCTGGGAACAAACAGTTGTAGTTGAGAGTAGCATCAAAGAAGCCGGGCCGAGATCAAGTGGCTGAAACGCTCAAGGCCACAAAATCGACCACCATTTTAAACTGACCAATTGTTTTTTGTTTGAAAAAATAGGAAACAGGTGCAATCCAAAAGCAACCTTGCAAGAAGTAGGTGTAACCAAAATAAACTGCGAAAGGTCTAGAAACAGCTTCGCAGCAACAACTCTAAAAAGGGAAGTCTTCTCCAAAATTCTTTCCCGCATTTCCTCATGCTCTGAAATAAAAAAGAAAAAAGAAAAAAGAAAAAAGATGATGATGGAAATGATTAGGAAAAAAACAAATGACAAAAAAAAGAAGGAAAAAAATAAGAAAAAGGTCAAAATCATGGTAGTATAGGGTCTCCAATCCCTAGCTGAGTTTTTCCAACATAAGGTCTCCACTCCCTAGTTGATGATTTTTAGACATAGGGTCTCCACTCCCTAGTCACTTTTCCAACATAGGGTCTCCACTCCCTAGTTGATGTTTTTCCAACATAGGGTCACCACTCCCTAGTTGATGCCAACATAGGGTCTCCACTCCCTAGTTGATGATTTTTAGACATAGGGTCTCCACTCCCTAGTCACTTTTCCAACATAGGGTCTCCACTCCCTAGTTGATGATTTTTAGACATAGGGTCTCCACTCCCTAGTCGTTTTTCCAATGTAGGGTCTCCATTCCCTAGTTGATGCCAACATAGGGTGTCCACTCCCTGGTTGATGATTTTCCAACATAGGGTTGCCANTAGGTCATGAGTTTGTTAGAGAGTTTGATTTACATCAGTATATTCATCGCTCAGCTTACTACCAAAATAGAGAAGTTATAATGGTTCGGTGATGGTTCTGTCTCAAAGGTTCCAAAGTTGTAACCCGATCCAAATCCTTTTCAAGTCCTTCTGATCAATCAGCGAGAATGTTTTAAATGGGAGGATACAATTACTTGGATCTATTGCCACCTAATGAGAGAAATTAAATGAGAGAGTCTTATCGGTGAAAACCCTCACGGGCACAATAAGGCGATGATAAACCGAGAAATCGAAAAAGAAAGAGTATTGTTAGTGAAAACTCGCAAAGAGCACTATAAGGAGATGGTGAGAAGAGAAATGAGAGAGTTCAGCTGGTGAAAACCCGTACAGGGCACCACTGGTCGAAAAGAGGATCCTCACAACCATCAACATCGACAGAGTCCCAGCAAGGTTTCTCGATTTTGAGTCATAAGTTGTGATGAATTTCTGAGAGTTGGACGATTTACACAGATCAGGCATCCAGTCCAAGAGGCATGTCATGTTCATTGAAGTCCCCCGTGCACTCCAGATGAGTCCTTTTTTCCTTTCCCCGAAAGGGCTACCTCTCGTCAATGTTCATTTGTCCATTTCATTGTTTGCTTTTCTTTGGATCCCTTTCGGTCTAATTCTATTTTGAAGCTAAGACAAAGAAGATATGGCAAGATTGATTTACAGGTTTTTTATCTGATACGAGACGATATTCAAGAAAATCACCCAACCTCGATAGGTGCATCGAGTCGACTTCGACTGGCCATGATGGTCGATGCTTTGAAATAAAAAACTCATGAAAAGAAAGGAAATCAAAGTCAAATGCCAACAAAGGAAAAATAAAGTTGAAAAAGGTTAAGTCCCACGTGATTAACTGTCATGGTAAAGTTTTGGAAAAGCCAAGTTCTCCAGGGCCAGCAATGAAATCGGTCCTCTGGGAACAAACAGTTGTAGTTGAGAGTAGCATCAAAGAAGCCGGGCCGAGATCAAGTGGCTGAAACGCTCAAGGCCACAAAATCGACCACCATTTTAAACTGACCAATTGTTTTTTGTTTGAAAAAATAGGAAACAGGTGCAATCCAAAAGCAACCTTGCAAGAAGTAGGTGTAACCAAAATAAACTGCGAAAGGTCTAGAAACAGCTTCGCAGCAACAACTCTAAAAAGGGAAGTCTTCTCCAAAATTCTTTCCCGCATTTCCTCATGCTCTGAAATAAAAAAGAAAAAAGAAAAAAGAAAAAAGATGATGATGGAAATGATTAGGAAAAAAACAAATGACAAAAAAAAGAAGGAAAAAAATAAGAAAAAGGTCAAAATCATGGTAGTATAGGGTCTCCAATCCCTAGCTGAGTTTTTCCAACATAAGGTCTCCACTCCCTAGTTGATGATTTTTAGACATAGGGTCTCCACTCCCTAGTCACTTTTCCAACATAGGGTCTCCACTCCCTAGTTGATGTTTTTCCAACATAGGGTCACCACTCCCTAGTTGATGCCAACATAGGGTCTCCACTCCCTAGTTGATGATTTTTAGACATAGGGTCTCCACTCCCTAGTCGTTTTTCCAATGTAGGGTCTCCATTCCCTAGTTGATGCCAACATAGGGTGTCCACTCCCTGGTTGATGATTTTCCAACATAGGGTTGCCACTCCCTAATTGATGCCAACATAGGGTCTCCACTCCCTAGTTGATGATTTTCCAACATAGGGTCCCCACTCCCTAATTGATTCCAACATAGGGTCTCCACTCCCTAGTTGATGATTTTCCAACATAGGGTCCCCCCTCCCTAATTGATTCCAACATAGTGTCTCCACTCCCTAGTTGATGATTTTCGAACATAGGGTCTCCACTCCCTAGTTGATGATTTTCCAACATAGGATCTACACTCCTTAGTTGATAATTTTTAGACATAGGGTCTCCACTACCTAGCCTCTTTTCCAACATAGGGTCTCCATTTCCTAGTTGATGCCAACATAGGGTCTCCACTCCCTAGTTGATGATTTTCGAACATAGGGTCCCCACTACCTTGTCGATGCCAACATAGGGTCTCCACTCCCTAGTTGATGATTTTCCAACACAGGGTCTCCACTCTGTAGCTGATAATTTTCAAACATAGGGTCTCCACTCCCCTAGTTGATGATTTTTCAACATAAGGTATCCACTCCCTAGTTGATGATTTTTAGACATAGGGTCTCCACTCCCTAGTCACTTTTCCAACATAGGGTCTCCATTCCCTAGTTGATGTCAACATGGGGTTCCCACTCCCTAGTTGATGCCAACATAGGGTCTCCACTCCTTAGTTGATGATTTTCCAACATAGAGTCTCCACTCCCTAGTTGATGATTTTCGAACATAGGGTCTCCACTCTCCACTTCTGGTTTTCGTAAACTTTAAACGGAGTCAAATTTCATCGATTTGGGATTTTAGAATAAACTGGTGACTTGGGACACCGTAAATTATTCCAAGTGGCAACTCTGAAATAAATAGAATAATCCCATTTCGAATAATGTCACTTTAATTGGAAAAACTCCCTATCCCCCACGGAAAAGAGGTGTGACAAACAGTATGTGTTTATTAAGGTTTTATGGCCCATTTTATGAAAGATTACACTAACCCATACCCCATTCTTTTCTATCTTTGATTTAAAACTCCCCCACATACCTTAGGAACACATGCATGCAAGGTAATCACCCTCATCGCCATGAATTATCTCACTAATGGCTCATTATAGTTACATTTTAAAGTTAAGAGTTTGGGTGATAGAGTCTTACCTCTTAGGAAGAAGACTTAGGTGCCCCTCTTGATAATCTTCAAGGTTTTAAATGAGAATTGAAGAGCAATTTGATGAGGATTACTTTCTCCCTCTAGGACCCTCTCTCTCACTCTAAAAATATCAGAAAATAGCTTCAAAGTGGCTTAGTGTGGGTATTTTTGATGCGTGGCTAGAATTCATGATTTTAAGAATTATATACCTTGCATTTTATGTGCTTTAATGATAAAAATACACGTCGTATGTTCCTAATGGAGTTTATTTAATGTGTAGGTGAGTTGGAAATGGAAGCCGAGCTAAATGAGAGCATAAACGTCGGAAAATACGCGCAAGAGTTGAAAAGGAGTGACCCGGGACAAGCCTGGCGTTAGCCAGGCGTTTGGCTCTTAAGGCCAGGGGGTGCCTGGCGTTACCCAGGCGTTACACCCCAAACGCCAGGGGGTGCCTGGCATTACCCAGGCGTTACACCCCAAATGCCAGGGGGTGCCTGGCGTTACCCAAGCGTTACACCCCAAACGCCAGGGGTTGCTTGGCGTTACCCAGGCGTTACACCCCAAACTCCAGGGGGTGCCTGGCGTTACCCAGGCGTTATCCCCCAAACGCCAGGGTACCTGTTTCGGTGAAGTCCGAGTTTTAAAGGTTTTTAAGTGTTTCCAAGTGAGAATATGAGTCTCTTACACGGTTAGGGTTTATCCCAACCATATAAATAGACAACAAGAACACATCTTGGGGGGGAGAGAGACGATTTTTGAGAGAAAATACACACACAAGAGCATTGAAGGAGCAAGGATTATCAGTTTTCTTCATTTTATTTGAGTATTTTCAATTCATGCAATATTTATGCAATTGTTTGACCATAGCATGAGTGGCTAAACACCCATTGTTCTGGGGTTGTGGTT